>JALPQI010008524.1:0-39303 GCA_025490895.1 Thaumatotibia leucotreta
TAGTTTTATTCATATAAAATCAGTCCACAAATAACAACTGATATTTTGATATAAATAATGTTTTTTAACGTTTGAGCCCGATTCTCACTGTATAATAATATGTCTGTATTACTTAAATACATTTTTTTGATATTTTTTTTTTCAAGAAGTTATTGTGAACATAAAATCTACCTTTTCAATCACAATAGATGGCAGCACCAGCTCTCTCTAACTATTCTAGAAAACTGTAAAGTATTCTAATAGGAGGTGCAGGCATGTATTGCTTGCCCTTAGAGAATGGTCAAAGGCGCCTAGCCTTATAAGGGATTGCATATACCCGAGAAAATTGACCGGTGGTTGCTAAGACTGAGTGGCTGAGGGGTGCAGGCATCAGCCGCGAAAGCTGAGTATGTACGTGGATTCGATCCCCACCTCGGACGTTAGGTGATCTTGGTCGTTTTTCTTGGGTATATGACATCTAATATTTATAATTTTGTTATAATTTTTTTTTTTATTGAGCCCGATTCTCACTGTATAATAGTATGTCTATATTACTTAAATACTTTTTTTTGTATTTTTTTCACGAAGTAATTGTGAACATAAAATCTAGCTTTTCAATCACAGGTTCTATACTTAGAAGTAATGGAACAGAATTTGTAACAGACTTTTTTAACATTATGTCACCATTTTCCCATTTATTATGAATGGCGGCAAGAAATAAGAAAGTATTAAAATTTTTTATGGAAATTTTGGAATCTTTTACAACTATAAAAATGGCTCGCGATCCGCACTGCTCAAAAGTATAAAAAATGGTATTTATGGCATGAACAAAATTGGTGAAAAACGCTCTACAAGGCACAAAAAAATACTAAGTCCGGATAACAGGTGACGAATCAGCTGATTTTGGGCGTGTTCATGTAAAAAAATTTGCTTCTTAACACCTCAGGAATAGGCTGTTAAAGATATTCGGTTTCCTTGTGTTACACCGTATATAACTGCCGAAATATATAATAAACGCAGTCGGTTGCATAAGTAAATATCCATACAAACAATAACTCTAAAAATACTTTATTACCTACTGAGTATTAGGTCAAAATTCTTTTCGTTGTCTTATTTTCTGTCCCTGAAAAACGTGACGCAGTGATGATTTTTGTATGAGATGATATTTTAATTTCAATTTCTCATGTATGGCAATGGATACGGACCTTAAACGGATCATCATTTCACCACTAATACCCTTTTCCGTCTACTAATATCTCAGTGTTTGTATGGAACATCAGATTTTTTTTCTCGAATCGGATGTCGCATGTTAATTTTTTTCCCTTTCCTCATGGGCACCTTGTAGAAGTGTTCATCTACATATAGGTAGGTAGCCTATGTTTACTGAATAATAAAGTAAAATGAATAACTGTGCAATTTTTCTAACAAATTACAAAATCACAATCATTATATCGTCATAGCAAATCATCTGTTCACCTTGAGAGGGCCTTGTTAGACCAGTTTGCTGATATCACCATATAAAGCCAATATTAAAGTACTTTATGTAATGAATTATTGTAGTAGGTACTTAGTAAATAAAATGGGACAAAATAGTACATTACGACACAAGTGCGAAAAACATGAAATCCGAAACGAGTGGCGATGTTTTAAAACACGACCGAAGGGAGTGTTTAAAAACGACACGAGTTACGAATCCATCCTTAGTATCCTTACCCTCTTATTCATAAACTAACTTTGCTAACTTAACAAGCCGCTAATAATTATTTGTCCCTTTCGGTCTTAACAATGTGTCCATAAAACCAAAAGGGACAAATAATTATTACTATTATTAGCGACTTGTTAAGTTAGAAAACGTTTACCTATGAATAAGGGAGTTAAGTTGTCGTCGTCAAATTATTATAAGTAGGTACACATTTTTATTTTACATAATTTGTACATAATCAGTTAATCACAATCAATATATTACACAAAGATATGAATTTGATATAGCACATGACGTCACCTAGGTACAATTTTTTGCTTGCACCTAAATTTTGACGTGCTGTCTTCGTAAATATACTTATGTAAGTAATTCCTTGCCTCACCCTCCAGGGTGTCTCCAGGGGTCCCTCATGTTTTATGCTATGTAGGTACCTAGACCTACTTGTATAAATGTGTGTCATGATTGCAAAGAAATAAAATGGAAAAAATAAAATAGTGTTTACACAACAAAAAAAAAGTGCCAATTATTTTTTAAATCTACCTAACGGACTAAATAGATTTTTTCTGAACCGATCGTCATCCGTATTCTAACGGCCTAAAGGCTGAGTCACACTGGATGCGTGTGTGGCACGTGCACTGTGCGCGTGTGCGTGGCGTGGACGTTGTAGCGTCGAAAAAATCATACTAGACCGCACACCGACTGCACGTCACGCGCTCGTTCACGTCACGCAAGCGGTGTGCTGTCTAATATGACATTTACATACACTACAACGTGCACGTGCTGTACATTCAAAGACAAAATAAGGTGCACACAAAAATGTTCAAAAATATGTCCCAGTGCACTCCAATTCTGTGTAATAAGAACGTCGTAACATATTTATGAGCCGATTCTTTCGATATTTATTTTTGCACTACAGTCAGTACACGAATACGATATGGCTTGGCCTTAAGAAAATCGAAAATCTAAAATATGGAACAATCACTGTCACTCCAATTGAAGCCATTTATTTTCGCGTAAGCCCTTTGAAACTGGAAACGTAGCGAAACTGGAACGAAGAACTTTAAAAAGTCGAAAAACGGTTAACTAGCAAAGTTACGATATTGACAGAACTGTCTGATATTTGTAATAACTCGAATTCAGCAGGTTGGAACTTGAAACTTTTTGTTCGCATAAAATGTTTAAATGATCTGCTGCTAAGCATTTTGATTCACATTAAAATAATTTAAGCCATTAACAGAGATTGGGAGAAATAATTAAGGTAAAGAAACAAAATACAATATCTAATTATTGTATTATGTTCAACTTTATATGGTTGATTAAAGAGCATGTTGCCGAAAACCAATAAAAATGCCAAATCGATGTCTATGATACCTACAGTACATTTTTGTTGAGACAAGAAAAAAACAACTAATATTATTGTCTTTTGGTTTAAAAATATTCCGGGGCTTCAGGGTGTGTCCATACTGTCCATGTCCAATGACTAAGGTCACGTTGTATAACACATTTTGTTCTTATTTTTATAAAATGTTATTTACTTATTCGTATACCTGAAACGAAAAATTTTTGGAGATGTTCTAGTCTGGACCTTCACTCAAATGATGCAAACTATGAACAAATAAAAGATGGAAGCCGCACGCCATACTAAATTGCCTTTCAAAAACGGTCCTGAATTTTAGTTGACAAGTGTCACCCCCTCTTCATTGCATCACGGTAATGAATTTCAATATCCACCTCTAAAAACTTAAACTGTAATTTAAAAATAGTTGTGATTGGATCATCAAAGTTTTGATTGTCTATATTCTATAAACGTTTATCAAAAATGTTGTGCCGAAGGCGCGGTGTTAAGAAAAGCGTTATGTCCTGCCCATCTTAGCACAATTGAACAATTGTTTTTGGGGGCATTTTTGAGCTGGCATTAGACGTCCATGTTATATTATGGTCGCAGGATGCAAACGATACTCAATGGGTGAAGAATTTCGATATTAAATATTATTAATTAAATAAGCGACAGTGTCAGACGAATACCAATACGAATATAAAATTGTATTTTAGACACTAATTCTCTTAAATCGTCACAATTGAGTTCAACTTCATATGAATAAATTATATCCTGTAGGTCGTGTTTTGTTTCATCAATTTCATCATACACCGCTCTCAATATTTGGATTTCATTATTTCATGTGGATTTTTCCTTTGCCAAGGGTGCGTTTAGTATGTAAATATTATTCATTTCGTTCGAGGTGCTTATTATGTAGATATTGTATTACCTCTCTGTAAAGACAACACAATAAAACATTTTATGTTTGTTCATTTGAAGAGGAATATTTTAAATTGTCTGTTGTGAAAGTCTGAGAAAATAGCTCAATTTCGTAAAAAAAATATATCTTTCCGCGGTTTTGTACAGAGTAAATAATTTGAGAGATATTGTAATAATATTTTCTTCAGTTGCCGCGATACTCAAAACACAAAACATTTATCAGTTAAATTAATTCTTTCACCAGCACCAAATTTTGTTTTATCTCTGTTTTACCCAATGGTTAACTGGTAGAGAATGCTTTTTTGTACATTTTCTTTGTTTGTGCAATAAAGTAAAAATAAATAAATAAATACTTAGGTACTCATGAAATAAAACTATTTTAACGGATTATACAGCGTATATTAATTAAACTTTACTACTTGACGGGTCACCCGTATACCACGAACCCTGTAAAGTGTTCGAAACGTCGGGATGTATCCGTTAATATAGTTTTATTTCATGAGGTACTTCATATTAAGTATTTAAAATGTAGGTATTAAAATTTCAGAATAGGTACTGACTTATCCTTCGTTTTTCAAGTTTAAGAATATCGGAATTCATATTGCAATCTGTAATCGCAATGTACTTCAATACCTAAGGGTGATTGACACGAAATACAGTATACAGGGTGATTTTTTTAAATTTCCGTTAAATTGGTCAGGTTACTTGGGACATTAATAGAAGTTGCCTACTAATATCGACATTTATTAATTTCGTAAAAAAACGTTTTTTTTTTTTCGTTTTCATACATAATAAGGGTAAGTAATATAACGTATACGAACTTATGCTATATAAATCATAATGTATAAATTCAGTTTGTATAAATGTATAATGCCTAACGTGTAATAAATATAACGTATAAAAGGTATAATTATTAAATGAATAATTGTAAAATGTATAACGAACGTAATATATAATATCGTTTACGATAACGATTAATTGGTATAACATTGAAATAATCTAATATACAAAACAACTATCTTACACAAAATATAAGCCCCTACGATTTTTTAATAATTAAACTACAGAATTATCATTATATTTAATTTGAATTGATTTACTATTTATCCGTATATTAAACCGTATCCGTATAGGAAGCGATTTAGACCTGGGAACCGGTCGACGAAGCCCCGCTGCGCGGGGCTTCTATTTCTGCTCTAAGGGATAAAAGGTACCTAACGAACCTATCCAGGTTAGAGTAGGAGAGGTACAAATTTGTTATTTTTTAATGCGGGGGGCTTCGCCCCCCGAGCCCCCCTTGTGGGGGGCTACGCCCCCCCGTCCCCCCTTTTTTGGTTTCGCAAGGATGACGATGCGTAAACAATTAATTAAAAGTAAGTAGGTTTATCCAGGAAACTACGCTCGAAACCTAACCAATCCATGTCGGTTTTACCCTGATTTATTACTTAGATTGGTTAGGTTTCGAGGCTAAAATGGATTGAAAAGGGTAAGTAATATAACATATACGTTTTTGTAGAACTTAACCTAACTTACTTTTCCGGCAGTTATATTTATATCGTTATATCAGATGTTAGTATATGTTTTAACTTTTATACCTTTATATTGATATATGAAACGGAATTCGTTAATATGTACGTTAGACTAAACAACGGTATATATTATTAACGTTATATTATTTTTGTATTATACTTTTTGGAAATAGATGTTTAATACATTATACCTAACGTTAGTATACGTTATGAACGTTTGTAAACTGTAATTATACTAAAAGTGCGTATTCATTATGATACGCACCCACATAATAATTCAAATGGCAAAGTGTGAGAGAACCTTACGAATAAGATCTCAGTTGACTGAAGGCACATGTCAAAATAAGTAACATTAGGATGTAATAAAGATTGCAGTACACTTGTTCAGTCATTACACTTATTTTTTGAATAACTCAATAACAGTAATAGATAAGACACTAGTTTCTTTGAGAAATTGATTATTTTTGACCTAATACTAATAGCTTCGCTTTCATTTAACCGAAAATCAATAAAAACACCGTAAGACGTAGGTACGCGTAATTTTTGAAGGATTTTTCACGTGCATGAAAATTTGACAGCCGCTAATTAACTCGTTACCCTAAAAATCGGAAGTATCCTCTATCAATGACAATTGACAACTTAATGACTGTTTGATGAAACGCCTACGTGACCGTTCACAACTAATTGACAATCACTATATCGTCTTCGTCATTAGTTAATAGGTTTTATCATTATAATTGGGTTAGAAGCCGACTGTTCTATCTACGTCACAATATGTAGTTAATCCCGAAACGCCATTGCAGGCTACTAAAAATAGACTATTATAATTATACTCCCTTATAGACGCCTCATATACTCCCCAAATGGACTATAACTACCTACTTAACCAACTTCAAAAAAAAGGATACCTACTCAATTCGACAGATTTTTTTTGTATGTATGTGACCTACTTGATATCTCCGAGAACACACCAATTTAATTATTTTGAAACAAACGAGCATTCGCTCATTATATCCCTCACGATACGAAATCAACGAATTTCGACGAATCACGTTTTGTGTAACGAACGGATTTCGTAAAGTGGGGGATATAATGAGCGAATGCTCGTTTGGTCTAAATGCACCTTAACGGGTATTACCACGAGATGGTTCCGTTGCTACCAAATCGGGGTCTGATGATGGGATATTGGAGAAATCGGTTGAAGTTGATTTTTTATTTTATTTGGTCATTATAGTTTGAGTCATCCAAATAACTTAAAATGAGAAGGGTTTACTTCAAGCCTCTTTCTGGGTGATACTATTTTTTGTATTGATCAGTTAGGTTAAGAATCTTACCTGTGGACATATGAAAGTTAAAGGCTCTAGAAACCAAATTTTCTTGTTGCACGAATACAAGCCGATAGGTGGCTTCTGGTCCTTAAGAAAATTATGTTGTCAAAACTAATTTGTGGGTGAATATCTGAGCGTTTCAACCGCCTAATTTTGGTGGCATCATTTCTGCCGAAGTTTCTGTTCGTTACGATGTGCTACCTTGAAGGAGGCACGGTACCTTATACAAATGACAAAATATAACATTGAGACGTTTAGAAACTTCGGCAAAAATGATGCCACCGAAATTGGGCGGATTAAACGCTCAGATATTCACCCTTGTATGTCCCAGAACCGTAAACTATAGCAATGTCCACATGAAAGACGTCCGTTTTCGCGAACACTGTATGACCCTTCTATACAGTACGTTCTAACGTGCCACATACGGATTCTCAGTAATAATAGCTCCACGTGTCTCCACACGTGATTCTGTAGCTGTTCGGAAATGTAGCCGTACCATGAGTTGGAAATACAAATACAAATAATTTATTCGTGGCAAATTACAGCAAGCATGACAGGACAAGACAAAACAGACAGATTCAGCACTTAATATTATACGAGTACCACGAAATGGACTCGCCTCAGCATAATATCGACCCGAAAGCCAACGCTGATCTTCCGGCGAGTCCATTTTTAGGGTTCCGTAGCCAAAATGGCAAAAACGGAACCCTTATAGATTCGTCATGTCCGTCTGTCCGTCTGTCACAGCCGATTAACTCGGAAACTATAAATGCTACAGTAACGAAATTTGGTAAGGATATGTGTTGTATGAACCGCTACAGGATTATGATACTAAATTGTAAAAAAACCATTGGGGTGGGGGCCCTCCATACATGTAACTGAGGGATAGAATTTTTTTTTTAGTTGTACATAAGCGTGTGGGGTATTAATAGAAAGGTCTTTGAAAATGATATGAAGGTTTGTACATCACATTTTTATTTTTTAAGCAAATCGTTTTCGAAATATCAGCTCACAAAGTCTGAAAAATGTGTCCCCCCCCCTCTATTTTTTAAACTACGCGATATAAAATTCCGAAAAAAATATATGTTATGCACATTAATAAACTCTGTCAATGATTTTTGGTTTGATTAAATTATCTCCTATAGTTTTTGAGGTAGGTTGATTTGACTGTATTTTTTTAATAATAAATTGATAATGGTACGGAACCCTTTGCGCGCGAGTCCGACTCGCACTTGGCCGGTTTATTTGGAAAGTAAAGGATACGTCAGGTTTTACTCGATACTAGGGCGTCCCATATTTTACGAGTTTTAGAAATGAATAACGCATACCCCCTAAATCGGTTTCTTTTACCTCAAAACACACTGAAAAAAAATCTGTTAATTTCTGTAACCGCAACCCGTGCCGACTTTCATGCCATTTTCCTATACAATGATTACAATGTATGAAAATGACCAGAATTTGTTTCGTTTTTTTTTATTTTTTTTCATGGCATTAACTTATACTGCTGTCTTATAAACATTTTATCATAAAATTAACTTGATGAGAACAGAAAAACAATTTTTTCATAGTCATTTGTATGGGAATTTCAGATGAAAGTCGGCACAGGTTCCTGTTACAGGAATGAGCTGATTTTTTTTCAGATTGTTTTGGGGTTAAAAAAACCGATTTATAGGGTATGCGTTATTCAATTCTAAAATTCGTGTAATATGGGACACCCTACCCTACTCTACTTGATACATAATGCATTCTCACTCTCGTACTGATACATTGGAGCGAGCGCGATGGCTTGCTTTACGTATCAAGAAAACCTAACGTTACATACTTGCAAAGTCATGGTACGGCTATTGGCCGTACGCTATGATTACTGCAAGTAATGTAGCTAAGTAGGTACTGCAATGTTCTCACGGACAGTGTGACGTTTGTAACTTTAATCATAAAGAGCTTTTTTCAATCGTTGTTAACAGTAATTAAAATATATATTCATTCATACGTTCAGAAAACTTTACATAGCCAATTGCAAGCGCGTACTATTTTGGAATACAGGCGTCGATATTTGATCATAAATTCTCGGAGAATATGTGAGTGCAATCAGAGACGCTCCCAAGTATTGTTCTTTTGTTTTCTTCGATGTCATCAATGCGTGACATCCTTCCTAATTGATTTGAACCCTCTTTACGGTGGGTGCACATAGGAATCATGGGATGTTTAGATACTATTGGAAGGTTTAGTATGACGTGGTATGACTTAATACGGAATATTTAATAAATATCTCTGGACATCTTATACAAATCAACCTAGCCCCACGTTAAGCTCAATTAAGGCTTTTGATGTGGGTACCAGGCGACGATATATATAATAGATAGATACATACGTGTAGATACTTAAATACATAGACAGCCATGACCAAGGAACAAATATTTGTGATGACACAAATAATGCCCTCACCGGGATTCGAACCCGGAACCTCCAGCTTCGTAGGTAGGGTCACTACCAACTAGGCTACAGAGGCTGACAAATATAGGTATAGTGTAGGTATAGTGTAAGTGCCTTAGAGTAAATACCGCAGGCGTAAGTAGGCGATACGGAAGTGATTTCACCTGTTTATATATTATTGCAACTATTATTGTTATCAAGCAATAAAGCCGTAGGTGACAGCTTAATGTTAGTGTGTGGGTGGCCTTATATAAGGTCAAGACCATTAAATTATTATCTCCTTTATGATTAATATTATAAGAATTATGTGTTTATGATAGTAAATAATAATATCATCTCGTATAAAGTTCATAAAATAGGTAATTTATTATAATTTACCTTAAGTATATGAATCATTAAGTTTTATGCAGTGGAAGAAGATACAGGGTGTTAAAAAAATATTTGTGATCACATCACACTTGCCGAAAAAAAAGTTTTAAGACACAAGATTATTGTCATTTCTATTACTCCCTAGGGAATTTCACTTGTCTATTACTCCTGCTACGCACGCAAGCAATGGCGTGCTTAGACAGCAAGTGTGATGAAAAATAAATTACATACATTTTTATTTTGGTAGCACTGCATGGCTTTTACTGTCAACAGAACGCATATTTGCGTAGTTGGCACTCGTCAAAAGGATTCAATACAGCAGTGTTATTCGCTAAGGAAACCGCCTTGCTGTCAGCGCTGAGTTAGCGCTGCGGCAGCGTCGAGCCTAAAAATGGTATTCACTAATACTTTAAACGACACTAGTGCTCGGCGACGAATGCGGCGTGAGCTGGAAATACACTGCGTCGAGAGTTTGACGTTTAATGTACGAACTTCGTATTCTCTAACGAAAAAGAGCGATGAACTCGCCCACAACCTCGCTCACAGCCTCGATTCCTATTGTCAAATCAAACAGCTAGAATTTTAGATAAGGCTGTCTCGACGTCGAGCTCGTTGACGAACGCAGCGTCGAATGTGTGAATAAAGAGAATAGCATCCTCCCACGCACGTGTATCGCAAATACTTTCATCAATCGGTAAATTGCGGCAATTACAACTATTAACCGGTAAACACCGATTATCGGCGGATCAAAACAGATCGATCTCCATTAGCTAATTGCCTTGTTAAAACTAAAGACTAGGAAGTAATAAAGACTACCAATAACTGTGTAAACGGGACGCTTTGCGATATATGGAGAAAACGCTGAGTTCTATCCCACACTCTACGAAATTTGTTCGTTACACAAAACGTGATTCATCGAAATTCGTTGATTTCGTAGAGTGGGGGATAGAATGAGCGAATGCTCGTTTGGTCTAAATGCACTTTAAAGGTGCGTTCAAACCAAAAGAGCATTCGCTGTTCTATTCCCCGTTCTACGAAATCAACCAATCACGTTTTGTGTAACGGTCGAATTTCGTAGAGTGGGGGGATAGAACAGCGAATGCTCTTTTGGTTTAAACGCACCATTAGATGGGAATACGAGTAGGTACGCTCTGTAGACTGTAGAATATTCATGAAAAAAGCAATTTTGTATGTTTTTTTCATTTATCACCAGAGATCGGATGGATTTGCGACATTCTTAGTGACATACGTCATTTTGATGACATTTAGTATGAGATGTCGCACAAAAATCCGATCTCTGCTTATCACATACTCAGGCCTGACTCCCTGAGTATGTGATAAGTAGGGTTAGGATTTTGGTGGCATTTATTGAACATAGAGCAGTGGAGTCGATGTTAAAAACATTTTTAATTTGAATAAATGATTAACTTATAAAATAATAACGAAATAGTGTTCAAATCAAGCTGGATTTATCAAGGAATTAAAATAAATAACATGAATTTAATTTTTGAGGAACTAGAAAAATATTAATTTTCAATTAAAAATGTTAGTATATGAGCAATATTACTTATTTAATTTTTAACGTTCTAGTTCTCTCGAAGAACGTAAATATTATGTGATAATCATAAGCTATGTAGCGATAAGACCGCCTGTTGTTGCTTAACTCTTTGTTTATGTTTTATTTCTTGTTGTATTACTGTTTTGTTAAATTGTTATGCACAATAAAGAATATATTATTATTATTATTATATTACAAAGAATGATTCTTAGGTAGTAACTTCAATTCATAGGTAGTCAAATATTACAGATGAAATTATTTAATACTTAAAATTGCTGAAACCCTGTTTAAAAGAATATGTTTATTTATTATTTCTGATTAATTAATTATTCAATCAATCATAAAAAAAATAAACAACGAGTCCACTGTTCTCTGTCCACCTAATGCCACCAAAATTCCTACCCCTAGTGATAAGTGAAAAAAAACATACAAAATTGGTTTTGTCTTTCAATATCCCGATTAAGGAAAAGAGGACGTGTTATATTTATGCCTACTTCAAGCAGTTTTTGGGGAATTTATATACCGCGACGGTGGTAGACAAGCATACATGGAAAGGTCCGTAATGTGCCTTCGATGCAGTCCATCTTCTCGGTCATTCAAAATGTAAAGCCTAAAACAAATTACCGTTTCAGTTCTGTGACACTGAAAAAGTGACATAAACATAATAATGGGTTGTCAGTCGGAAAAACAAAAGTTGTCCACTCGGTGGTCAAATGTTAAGAGCCTGTATATAAATCTTTGTTTCCATTTTATTGCATAGGGCTGTAGACCGGCGAACCTTTTACCGTCAATTGTTTTATCCCAAAATTAGTGCAGGAATTCTTTAACTTCAGGTATTTTGACCGAAAAGACGATAACTTAAATCTGGCAATGACCCGAATAGGAATATTACAATCGAAATTCCATTGCAATAAAACTGGCTACGGTGATTAGATCTAGAACTAGACTTTTGGGAATTACTATTCTATAAACCCATATTCTATTAGGATTTAATTCTTTTTGGCTGTGGTATTCCGTAAAGGTGGATTTAGACCAAACGAGCGAATGCTCATTCTATCCCTCACTCTGCGCCCAACGAATATCGACGAATGACGTTTTGTGTAACGAACGAATTTCGTAGAGTGGGGGATAGAATGAGCATTCGCTCGATTGGTCTAAATCCACCTTAATATGGAGGCACTAAGCAGGTTCGATCCTCAGTGCCTCCTTCGTTACAAAATTTCCTACTTAATAGGATGAAAAAAAACTAAAATAGCGATTCCTACTTAGCTGTGTTACCATCTTCTCATAAAACTCGGCTATAAAAAAATATATATAGGTTAAGTTAGTTCGACTTAATTTATGTTAAAAACAATAAAAAAAGAAGCTTGAACAAAAAATTACAAATCAAAAATATACTTAATATAATAACGTCACGAAAAGTACCTAATAAATACCTATAATATAGAAGAGAGGGCCCCTTGTTTTAACTATAATCTCTGTCAGATTATATTTATCTGTGTAGTATGTTGCCTATTGTTGTAGGTCAATGAGGCGGTACGAGAACAATCCAAAATGGCGGTTACTCCACGACATAAATCTGTAGAAGAGCTTTTCAAAACCTTCCTTAAAAAATTACAAGTCGATAAGTGATAACTACACTGTTAACGAGTTTTTGGAAGACCTCATTTAAGTTTGCATAAATAAGGTGACATGGATGCCCTTACAATTTGTATGCCAAAAGGCGCCACATAGTGAACCAATTCCATAATGTGTACCTGTATACCTATGTTGGACAAATAAAAATTTATGATTTATGAAAAAATTTCATCCTTCGTATTTTGATATTACGTTATGCCGCGTGGTGACGGCAGTAAGACTACGTTTGTCACCCCTTCCGACTACCTAGGTGTCGTAAGAGTCGACTCCTTAGTCGACTCTTACGACATCTAGGGTAAGTTCTGATTGTAATGTCACTGACCATTCGTTGACACAAGATTAATGATAGGCAGTAGCGTCATCATAGTGGGCACACTACTGCAAATCCGCTGGCCCGAATTCTATAATCACCAAATTAAAAACCGTCTTCAAACGATTTCTCCAAGATCCCATCATCAGTCCCTGACTTGGTGGCAACGGGACCATCTCGGGTATATACCCGTTCGAGTAAAAAAAATTTAAATCGGTTCACGATTCTCGTAGATATCGAACAGGTAACAAACATACAAAAAAAACATCGAATTAAGAATTTCTTTTTAA
Source organism: Thaumatotibia leucotreta (assembly GCA_025490895.1). Taxonomy (NCBI): domain Eukaryota; kingdom Metazoa; phylum Arthropoda; class Insecta; order Lepidoptera; family Tortricidae; genus Thaumatotibia; species Thaumatotibia leucotreta. The sequence continues at coordinate 13,394 of JALPQI010008524.1, forward strand.
AAGTCGGTTAAAAATTCCTTCAGTTTTTAGGGTTCTGTAGCCAAAATGGCAAAAATGGAACCCTTATAATTTCGCCAGGTCCGTCTGTCCGTCTGTCCGCAGCATATATATATATATATATATATATATTTTTATTTGCTGTAATCCTATGGTGTAGGGAATCCTAGAATTGGTCTCTTAAAAAAAATAAGAGTAAATAGGTATTAAGAATAAGAGTCTTAAAAGAAACTTTTTTAGTACAGACGGTGTCTTTTTTAGGCTCTAGTACCTACCAGAAGTGGGTCATTTTACGTCAGGTCCAAAACTTCGGAGGGCCACCTGTACTAAAAAACGTCGTAAGAGACACGTGCAAAAAGGAAATTCGTAACTCGTGTCGATTTAAAACACTCCCTTCGGTCACTCGTTTCGGATTTCATGTTTTTCGCACTTGTGTCGTAATGTACTATTTTACTAAAATCAATATTTTCGGAGATAATCGCTCCAGAAGAAAAAAATGTGTCCTCCCCCCCCCTCTAACTTTTGATCCGTAGGTCCAAAAAATATGAAAAAAATCATGAATAGTGGCTTATAGAATACTTTAAAATAAAACTATTTCGAACATAATCGGCTCTGCCGTTTTTGAATAACTACGGAACCATGCCCGACAGCATGGCCCGACATGCTCTTAGCCGGTTTTTTGTTGTTAGCGTTGGACAATATAATTTTCTTTATTACTTGCTATCACACGCACTAGACTTGGTTCACCTTACCCTACGGAACCTCATACATAATTCAAGTGACTGTGCGTGGTTACACATACATTATTTAACGTGGGTACTAACGTCCCTTTGACGGTACTTGTAGTTTAAACGTTGTTTTGCTACGTTAAACTTAATAGATATTTCATAAATCATAACTAGACCACAACATATTTTTACTAATTCAAGGTTACCTTATTTTTAACCACTTCCAAAAAGGAGGTTCTCATTTCGACTGATATTTTTTCTTGTATGAATGCTACTCTTATCTCCGAGAATCATGAACTGATATTTTTTTATCGAACGGCTATAACTCCGAGATGGTCCCGTTGGCACTACGTCGGGATCTAATGATGGGATCTTGGAGAAATCTGTGGATATCGGCTTATATTTTCATAATTTTGGTTATAATTGTGGTACACCTAACACTTTCGCTGATAGTGAAAGAGTGAAGCATCGTTAATAATAATAATATAAACACCCTGCCTTTAAAGTGTCGACGTACTCGTACTGTCGCGGAAGAGTTTTTCATAGGTACCTATTTGAAATCCAAATACAGTGGACGTACCCACATTTGAATTTTGAACGAATTCAAAACGTGCGTATAAACGGAGAACTCTTCGGAATTCTAGCATCGGACTGCTACACAATCCTTTAAGACCTCTACTCGACTTTACACGTGAGGCGTGAGTGACCCGACGTATGTGACCCAAACGAAGTCGAAGTAGGCAAAATGAGCGATGCAACAATGTGCTGGATGTCACAAGTCATCAAAAACAATGTAGAACGCTAGGTAACATGGGTGACCTTCGAAATACGTCTGTCGCGTGTAGCCGCAAGATCATTATGTGCACGTGCAAAAGTGCAGGTTTTGCAACTTTTGCAAATGCTTGACTTCTTTAAGCTAAATTTAGATTATTTTTAGTTAGTAATCTATTTATAGCTATTCTAAAAAACGTATTATTGTAGTTTCAATAATAAATGTTCATTGTTATTTTAACCTACGGCCTATTAGGTAATAGTATTTCAGAATTTAAAACACTAAATAATAATTATAATTACTTCCACGTAATTTTTTACATTATTCATGTTGGATGTTTGAATCAAAGTGAAAATAGAATAATTTACTGTCCGGGGACTTCAGTATTAGTTATTCTTGTACCTGTGTAAGTATCTCAGGCGAGTTTTGTTCTATGTTTATATTGATTTAAAGTTTCACCATTATCACTCACATTTTAACGAAAAACGGGATTTCATCGCGTAAACTTACATTTAATATTATTCTGACCTGATTGACGGGTGGATTGCAAACCTGGGACAACTTTTGACAGTGAAAAAAGACGACATAACTTTCTATGAGCGATTAACTATACGCGGCTTCATAAATAAGTTTAAGGACTGAACAAGTGAATTGCAGTCTTTATTACATATTACATCCGAATGTTACTTATTTTGAGACACCACGTCATGGTCCAACAGGTCTCCATCGCTGTACAACGTAGTAACGCAGCGAGCGTGATGGGGACTATATGGGCGTTTTTAGTATAGTTTTAGTTTTAATTTGTTATTTTAGTTTGGTATTTATTGTATTGTTTATTTAAATTATTTGGCTTTATTTTTGTAATAATTGTGATTGGACAAGACAAAATGTATTTTGAGACATGTCGTCAGTTACCTGAGATTATGTTACATAGTTTTATGTTATTCTTAAGGTTCTCTCACACATCGATTTAACAACAGCCGAGGTTCCCTTATTAGGGAACTTCTATTAAGTGATGTCCCAAGTAACCCGTCCAATTTAGCGTGTAGCACAAAACATTCAATGTGTGTTAAAATTAATTAAGTAAAATCTATGTTTCCACGAATCAGTAAACAAGAGAAAATTATTCCGCACAGTAGGTAAATACAAAACTAATAACTTGCTAACCAAGTCTTTGAAGTCGGTATTAAGATACGAGAATTAAGTAATTATTTGCTTTTCGGCTACAATTTAATTGGAGCCCTGTTTGAGGTGAAATTGCGTATTCATGAAATTTTGGTGAGACGACCAATCGCTTAGAGCACAAAGTTAATTATATTTTAGCGTAATTAGAAGATAGAAGCGAGATTTATTGAATTATAATGTATTAATATCTAAGTAAAATTGTGTTTTGCTAGGTATACAGATCCGCACATTGAATAAGGGAAAATTGGTTTTCATTGTAATAGGTATTTGTTATTTTTTAAAGACAAACGGGTCTTAGTCGCGTAAACTTATTACGTTTAATTATATCCTGACGTTTCGGGCATGACGTTACGTCAGGATATAATTATAATTAAACGTAAGTTTACGCGATTAAGACCTTTGTCTTTAAAATATGAGTAATAATCGTGAAAATTTAAATCAAAGGAATTTGTTTTTTTTTATATCACGTCGGTGGCAAACAAGCATACGGCCCGCCTGATGGAAAGCAGTCACCGTAGCCTATGGACACCTGCAACCCCAGGGGTGTCACATGCGCGTTGCCGACCCAATAAGAACTTGTACACTCCTCTTTTGAAGAATTTCATGAGATGTGGTTGTCAACCACAGAACAGAAAAAACCTCTTCCATTTCAAAATTATACTTCAAATAGTCTGGTCCCGCCAATATAACGTTATAATGGCGGAACCAGGTCCTGAATTCTGTCCATATTCTGTCGATTCATATTGCATTATTTAGTACCAAATTTGTACCATTTGGTACCTCTTATAAAAAAATTTGTACCTCTTCCATTTCAAAATTATACTTCAAACTGTTGTCAACCGACGTTATCATAAACATTTGAGTAGCAAGTTGTTGAATCTATAAATAACTTCGATTTCCTTGTATGAACGAGACGATCGCCCGATTAAAAATAACACGCATCCGGAAATCACTGATTACAACATCGTCTATTGTACTTGGCACTCTTTGTGGTCAGCATTGGCAAAGTAAGCTAACCAATGAGTGGGTACAGTCACCAACAGAATAGATATATCATCGCTTCCGGAGCGCTTAAAAAATATCTTAACGCGCCTCTATCGTTCAGATATTTTTGAACGCTTGGGACGCTACGACTGATGGCGACTGTACTATTAATTTACGTACAAGTAGGTACTTATAAGTAACTAGTTATTACAAGTCTAAGATTACGTTTTTAATTTAAAGTCTAAACGGTTACGTTCGGGCATCAACGCCTAAAGTCGACCATTGAGAAAAAAAATTAACAAAACTACTTCACTCATTTCGTCAGTCAGTCAGTACCTACACTCCTACACCTAAACTTTATCTGATAAGGCGTTATTAAGCTTAAATTTATTTAACAAAAAATCGCCTACTGTTTAGGTAACTATCTTAGGTCAACTAACTCATAATGAGGGTTTTCTCGAAAACGTATGCCACTAGTTGGCGCCACTTAGCCGTAAGGTCCCGGTAAGAAACACAATAATCTAGAAAGAAAAACTAACCAGAAGGTATTTTTATTTTTGTATATTATTTTATTAACTCATACAAAACATTTAAACACGAAACTATAGGTGGTCTGAGAATTTAGACATGTTTCTGGACATGGATGCTTAGCCAAGTTGCCAATCGCTAACGCTTTAGTAGCGTATCTTAGTTTTCCCTCTCTGTCACTCTTTCATATTAGTGCGACAAAGACAGTTAGCTACCTTTCGTTTACGATTGACATTGAAAAGCCTCCTTAGGAGGTTTTTTGCGTTTTCTTGGTTGTCTCCGTAATGAAAGTCGCTCAGCGTGACCGTCCCTAACACCCCGTTCACTTCAGTAGCCGTACCATGAGTTGGAAAGTAAAGAATACTCTAGGTTCTACTCGATACGTAATGCATTCTATCGCGCTCGCACTGCGATGGTCTGGTTTACGTATCGAGGAAAACCTAACGTTACCTTACCGATATTTGCAAAGTCATGGCGTATCATGACTTTGCAAGTAGTCAAGTACCGGTAACGTTAGGTTTTTCTTGGGCCATGAGTAGTAACCGTAAGTTACTACTCATAGCCCAAGAATAAGCCTGTATGTGTATGTAGTAGTATTCATCATCATCAGCCTATGATAGTCCACTGCTGGACGTAGGCCTCTCCTATTAACTATGCGTATAAACGCATTAGAAGGTAAATGCCCATAATCGCCACGCTGGGCATGCGGATTGGCGATCGCAGTAATGTGTCCACCATGATGACGCTGCTGCCCATCATCAATCTTTTATCAAATAATGGTCAGTGACACACTTCAATCCCTTAGTCGACTCTTACGATACCCGCAGGAGGAGTTGGGGTGGTGACAAATGTATTCTTATTGCCGTCACCACACATGTGGTAGTATTAAAGCACTTTATTGTACAAAAAAATATAGAAAAATATAGCTTATGCCTATGTATGTGGTTCAGGTCCTTCGTAATAATGGTAATAACCTAATAACGCGAGCTCAATGGCCGTTGGCATAAAACTATTGGAGCCTAACTGCGTTCGTAAGTGCGTATACTGTAATTTATTACTCATTGCGCAATTGGTATTTCCTATATTTCTTAGTACGGTTATGGTTGAGCACTTTCGCAATTTTGCTCGTCTACAAGGAACTGTGTTGTACAGTCGCCAGATATATTGGAGCGACCACGATGCTCAAAAACATCTATGCACAATAAGGCCGTCACAATAAAGGCCTGTCAGAAACGAATTCGAGTCACTCACGCAATTTCATCAGAATCTCGTTTGATGCGTCAAGATCATGGGTGACTCGACCCGTTTTATAGTATTTTACTTGATTACTTATATTTATTTGCTGCAATATTATGTTAAACACTAGCAACTCGCCCTGGCTTTGCACTTTAAAATTCCTTACTCTTCAATCACCCTATCTATTAAAAAAAACCTCATCAAAATCCGCGTTTTAATCGATAATAAGATATAAGTATACGTAGGGTAGGGATATACGAACACAGAAAGCGACTATGTTTAGTTATTTTATTCGTCAACTTTTACGTCGTTAAAACTAAAATAAAGGTTTTTTTAATTTCACGCTAATTGTGTGTCCCTAAAAGTGAAAAAGTCGCACAGTAGTTGTAATTCTAAAAATGAGTCTTTATGATTTTTATGAATAAGGGGCAAGTATCAAACTATCCATTCCAAATATCCAAGTGGACGAAGCAAGTTACTGAATGGTGGCCAGAGTGGTCAAAAAGATCTGCCGGGAGACCACCGACAAGATGGTCCGACGAGACGATATCTGCCGAACCGCAACAAAGCAGTGGATGCGACTAGCACAGGACCGAGGAAAGTGGCGTAATAAAGAAGAGCAGTGGGTGGACACGTGCTGAATAGATAGATAGATCCAACTATCCTCACATTCCTTACAAGTATGCCACGGCAGTGGCCTTTAGCGTCTGCAACTCTGCATCACTATAACTGAAATATAGGCACAATATGTGTCACACCACTGTCACACCATTCAATGATATCATTCCATTGTCATTGATTTGGATTATGTTATGTCTCATTGTTTCCTTGCAATATACATGTGACAGTATACTACTTGTATTGTAATCGTACTAACAAGTAATGTTCAAGACATCGACTGACCTAATTTATCGAGAGTATTGACACTTACGAATCATAGAACCAATGTTAGCCACTTTTAGCTGACAGCAGGGATCGGATACCGGTTTTTTCTCCATACATAAAATCGGTTCTTATTTCGTTATTTTTCATTCTTCGGTATATAAATTACTATTTGTGTTAGTTTTTAGTAAAACGTCCTACTTTGTCGCTTACCATAAAGACGAGATTTCTTTGTATCTTCATACGAATAAACTGACAAAGCGGCTTTATGACAAACGACAAAGTGGGATGTTTTACTAAACTCACTCACATTTGTTAATTGAGTAATTTAAAAAGATGATGTTGTTAATTACATAACATTTTAAGTATTACGTAAAGACTATATTTTATTTTAAATACATACTGGGTTAATTGGAGGTTTTTAAAAGCACCGGTTTCGATCCCCAGCTGACAGGCACCAGCGAATCCAGCATTTGACACTTTAATCTATATAATATTTAATTGTAAAATGACTGTTGCAAAATAAATGCGTAACTATAAAATAAGAATGAATGTAGGTACATCATTGGGTGATTCCTTGTCCATTACCAAGTGGTGGCGTCACTCTAGTACATAGGTATTTAACATTTAAAACTGGCACGATTGAGAAAAAATCGACTATATGTTAAATTAACGTGGCCGGCCCCATAAATTTGATGGCGACCTTACAATTCTGCAGTGAACGAATTCAAATTTAAAAAATCAACGCTTTATTTTATTTACTCAGAATTAATTTTTCTTATCCTGAAATATAAATAAAAAAGAATATTCCTTTCGATATATTATTGAAAATAAATCATGCTTAATACATATTAAAATATTAACACCAAACACTTGTACAAGGTGGCCGGATCCTTGACGATATAAAAAAATATATTCACAAACAAAACTCATCCTCGTGCCACAAATCAATCACACAAATAAATCTTATTCTTACCTCATAAGAACCAGCACGGGCAATGCACGTAGAACCCAAAGCCGATGGGGCGGAAAGGTCCTCGAGTGGTGACCACGTAGGCGCAGCCTGACAACCTGGTGAAGGTCGCAGGAGTCCGCTGGATGCGGGTGGATAACCGGTCATTGTGGCAATCTTTGGGGGAGACCTCTATGTTCAAAGTGCAAAAATAAATATCGAAAGAATCCGCTCATAAATATGTTACGACGTTCTTATTATACACAATTAGCACTGGGACATATTTTTGAACATTTTTGTGTACACCTTATTTTGTCTTTGACTGGACGACTTTCGGCTGATATGATGAAGAACCTTTTTCATCAATTCATGTACCTACAGAAAAACCGTATTTTCCTGTTTATTTCCACCTGAAATATTATTTAACTATGCAAAGAGAAGTCGTTTCATAATTTATGTGACGGTGAGGTCGTTGAACTTCGCGTCCCGGTTTTAAGATGGAACCCAATTTGTGTGTGAAAGCTTTTTGGTATTTTATCAAATTTATATTAGCAGAAATAATTTCCATAAAGTGATTCGACATTTTTTTCATTTCCATATTGGGTTGAAACCTACAATCAACGTAAAAGATAGATGCGCGTAAGTGTCAAAATATGCGAACACACACGAACTTATAGTAATTTTAATAGACTTTTGTATACATACTTTGCGTGGACTGATATCTTTGAGCTTGACTTTACATCCGCGAGGATACAATATATGTGAGTGAGTTTAGTGAAACGTCCCACTTTGTCGTTTGCCATAAAGCCGCTTTGTCAGTTTATTCATATGAAGATACAAGAAAATCTCGTCTTTATGGTAAGCGACAAAGTGGGACGTTTAACTAAAAACTAACACATATGTATAGTTAGGACATATATCTAGTTCTATCTTAGCAGCTAATTAATGAAGGCGGAACTGCGGCCCTACCGCGAACTTCGAAATCCGCAAATTTCGAGGATTGTCTATGTCACTCTACTCGTTGGAGTGACAGAGACAAATCCTCGAAATTAACGAATTCACTCCAACCGCTGAAGACAAATTAGAGACAGGGTGACCGACTCTCCGGAGCAATCGGGTCGTTACTCCCAAACAGTTTTCAGAAGTAGCCCTGCAGACTAATTAATCGAGTAATAGTTGGTTCAGTTCAGTATACTTAACTGTCGAAATTCCACCACACTTAACGAAAATCGGCTGAGTATGCGACTGTATTCTCGATGACTTGTAGACCCTTCTAATTGTATTCTCCTACTTTTTCCTTTACAGAGTACGATAGGTACTGGAACTGTTTTCAACCACCGCTATTTTTTTATTTCAACTTCCACGATTATCGCTTATATTTCAAAACCAAACGGGTTTGAGTCTGCCTCATGAGTTAGGGTGTAACGTCATGCCCGAAACGTCAGAACAATATTTAACTGATTAATCCCGTTTTTTCATTAAAATATCTGTACCAATTTTTTTTTACATTCGAGATAATTTTGCACTTTTTTTGTGGTTCGGCAGACTTTTGTGCCTGTTTATATCCGCAATTCACACCTAAACTTTTACTTGTAAACTTTATGCCTACATCACTCTATATTATTCGATATAGGTACAGTCAGGGGCATACATATCTGTACAATTCTAGACCTTATGCTCCAGACATAAATAAAAAAATCTACCCAAGTATATATTTGTTACCTTTCACTGTACCTACGTATTTTTTAATCAGAGAGAGCGACGTGGAACGATGTGCTTGTATTCTGAAAAACATTTCTTCCATTTGACCCAGTTTAAGGGGTTGTTGTCTGTTTGCAAGAGAAACTTTAGGCTGCCTGACGTGTGTTAGTTTAGTATTTATAATATGATTAGATAGTCTTGTAATTGGGCTAATCACTTTTTTTTGTTGTTAATCTGTGACATCATCCAGTGGACAACAGTTGCATAGTTTGCTAAAAGAAAGTATCCTGCAGCTCTACTATCATAATTAGTGGGTGACCCACCTTGGAAAGGCAACGTAACTTCTGTCAAAAAATTCAAAGGATTTTTCATTTTAATGCTCTTAAACTCCGATTTTAAGGGTGACCCAGGAGAACGTAACTATGGCAACGTGTAACATGAAATTGAGTGAAGTGATTCAGCCAATTGCAACTATCAAATTATTGCAGCTAACTTTATACCACTCCAGGGTCACTGGTTTGTTTGTGCAACAAAAACGCGTAGATGTTATTATAAGAAGAACTCGTGTTAGTCGTTTAAACTTTCAAAAGTGATCCTAAATAAGTTATTATTGTTGATCTGTAATGTTAGAGGGTGTTTCTATCATTTCGTGCAAATCATATGTTTGCTGAAATAAAAAATAAACTAACTTCTAAATTCATTTCAAATATTTTTTATATGTTGCGTGAGGTTCATAGGTATACTTAGCATCTAAAATTAATTCTATTATTGCAACATAAAATATATAAATAAAATATAAACATGCTAAAAACTCATTACCATCACCGGTCAGAACCTAGATTTACAGATTTGAGAGCGAATTACATAACTATTACATGTACTACTTTGATTCAACCACTTAATTTAGATGAAGTATTTATAAGGGAATGAAAGTTTAGTGGTTTAACAGTTTTAACACTGAATATTTAATTCCACTGCAGCAAAATCTTTTTGTCACGAAAATAATTTCATTACCATATATATAGTTTGCAACAACGGAATTGGCCAGTAGGCATTGCAAATGTTATTCTATACGAAGTTCCCTCTGTCCGCGATCCCCACCTCAGTCGGCTAGTAAACAGTGAACAAGACGGACGTGTGCCATTTTTTTATGAAAAAATATATCGCGGCGGATTTTTGGATTTGGTACAGTTTTTTTTCATTACCATTTGCACTGTTTTGATATTAATTTTTAAGTGTTTTATTGAACTGTGAATACTTAAATAATGAATATTCTATTCGAATGCTTAGTGAATGAATGGACCTGCAATTGCATTTATTTTTAAAGAGTTAATCTACAAAAGGTAAGGAAAAGTCATTACCATTCTTGTCATTACCGTAATTTACTGGTAACATACTAAAGAGAATGGTAATGAACTAAAAATTATGGTAATGAATTTCAGTATTAAATTCTTGCCACCAACTTATGTTAATTACCATTCTCGTTTTTTATCATGCACCTGACTGTTGAAAGTAACAAGTAATATTCAAAACTACATTTTCAGTAGGTATATTCCAAATATAACAAGTTATTCATTAAAAGATCTCAAAATTCAAACTTAAACTTTCGACTACGTTATTTCTTTTTTCGATCTATCATTACCAACATCGCATTTTCATTCCCATATTCTATACGTCATTACCATTTCTTTTGGAAAAATCTTTTGTTCATAAATCGGTCAATTTTGCGTACAATTGAAAATGTATTATAGATTAATGTTTCTTTTTCGTAAGTCTTACCATTGCCACAACAAAAAAATGAAAATAAAAAATTCTCCCAAACTCTCCCAATTTGCACGAAATGATAGAAACACCCTAGAATCATAAACGCCGTGAGTCTCAAACATATAAAACCTTTTTTGTTGGATTTTAATTGCTCGATGACTCAAAATGCAATTAAAATGTGAATATTACGCCATTCTTTGTCTGCATTGTAGTAGAAATAACTTTGTATACTTTCATGACCATTTGTTGATATAGGTAATAAAATAAAAATATGTATAATGTTAAAACTTGACAAAACGGGTCACTCACAAAATTTACCCTGCGCCTTAAATTGCGTGAGTGACCCCGATAGAGAAATTTATAAAACTGATTTTTGAAGAGATATCTCGCGTTTTCTAGTCCCAATAGTGAATTGAAATCACGAGATATTATATCAGCTAGTAATAAGGTCGCCAATATTAAGTCCCTCACGAATACCCGAGCATAAAATGAACTCTACTGCCCAGTAATAAGACTGCGACCTCGAAGCAAGGCTAGCCGTAAACAAATAATAAGGAATTCCGGTTAAGAGCAAAGTCGAGCTTCCTATACGTATGGGAATTTCCTTTCATGACCTTTTGAACTCTATGTGGCCGCAGGCTGCGTCATAGAGGCATTAATACAGGGTGATTACGGGATCGTGATCCCAACTGTGAAAAACGTGTTAAGATGGTACTTCTGAAAAGGGTTTCCCATGGAACAAATATGAATATCACGAAAAAAAATACTGATTTCATACCGACCGGTGCGGAAGTGTTCATAACTTCCAGTCTCATTTCATAATTATGTAAACACATTCGAAAGGAATTAGTATGGAGACATGTATACATATTAATGAACTCGAACTTAACTAGCCCTAAAAAAAGTACGTTTGTTCATATAGGTCCCATGGGAAACATTGTTCAGAAATACCATCTTAACCATTGATTTAGAATATATAAGTGGATCCCCAAACAGCTCAAAAAAATGGCCCCAAGAAATGGACTGCAGAAGTAAATATTGCGATCCTTTTGCTCCGCTATTCAGTTCTGACAGTTGACATTTGGTCACCTTACGGTATAGCATCATTATCAATCATTATTCCTTAAACATAAAAAGTTTCTACTATTTTGCGGTGTTGTTCGCAAAGGACTATACGTCAAAATGGACCAAAAACCAACAGAGCTAGGAGTAGTGTCATTAAAAAGGTCTGCTTATGTACTTTATTTCATTTTATAGGTGCAAAGTTGAATTCCATTGGATAATTTTATATGAGTAAGGCGTTCTGCGGGTACTCCCTAAGTAAATCACCGTCGTCCAGACACCATTCATCATAGTATTTACTCTCAGTAAAATACAGATATCTCCGTTTTGCAATGGAATTGAACATGGTACCCATAGAATGAAATGAAATAAATGTAAATACCTATTTAATGACACTACTTTCAGCTCTGTTGGTTTTTGGTCCACTCTTCATACAAATCTGCCCATAGTCCTTTGACACTTATTGCTCACTTCACAAAGTTTTTTATTCTTTGAGTTTTTTTTATTATAGTTTATTGTAAGTGAGCGTTATTAGCTTCAACTGAAACATGATAGAAATGACTTTTAGTGCCACTTTTCTGGGTTTTTTTGTTTCGCTCTGTGCGTCCATTTATTATTTAATGTCATTGATCTTAACACATTTTTCACAGTTGGGATCACGACCCCGTAATCACCCTGTAGAGACATTTCGTCGGGGACAGTGCAATACCGCGTAACTAACACATGCAGATAAAGATTAGATTCCATAGAAGTAGGTATGTTTGAAATAAGAATCTTATTGGCATGTGTTAGATACGCGGTATTGGACTATCCCCGACGATTTCCAGCATACTACAATTATTTATCCTGACGAATGAAGTGAGATCTTCAAAAGTAATATTGAGAACTCAATTTTCTAAAACTTTGTTTTGCCTGTAGGTAGTAATTTCATAGGCAATGGCCCAATAATTATTTAGAAAATAGGAGAAAATGAATATTTTATATGGATAAATAGCATCCTCTAGTCTTAGTTACTTCCGATTAAAAGTTCCCGTTTAAAGCACTAGTCTCACGGCGAGCTACTAAGCTATAAACTATACCTATATACGAACTATAAACACGAACAAAAGATACGCAATTACGCATTCCCGTGTAAATAAAAGAGACACGGCGATACTTGCCCGGCGGTGATAGCTGATAGCTGGGCGAGTATCGCCGTGTCTCTTTTAGTTACTCGAGAGCGCGTATCTTTTGTTCGTGTTTATAGCCGATAGTTCATAGTTCATACCTTAGGCACTGGTCTCACCGCGAGATACTAAGCTATGAACTATAGGCTATAAACACGAACAAAAGATACGCACTCCCGTCCCGTATAAATTAAAGAGACACGGCGATACTCACCCGGCGGTGATAGCTGGGCGAGTATCGCCGTGTCCTTTTTATTTACACGAGAGTGCGACATCTTTTGTTCGTGTTAAAGCCCATAGTACATAGCTTAGTAGCTTGCGGTGAGACAAGCGGCCCTACCGCGAAAAACGATATTCGTAAATTTCGAGAATTTGTCTCTCACACTCCAATGACGCCTTCGTTTGAGTGACAGAGAAAAATCCTCGAAATTGTCGAATTTCGATTTTCGCGGTAGTAGGCCAATGCCTAAGTTACCAAGCTTGCCAAACCAGCGTCCACAGCGTCATCAAAAGCACGAAAAACAGGTTTTACTTCTTTTTGTTTGATTTTAATCAATTAACATAACATCTACATTTTTTATGCAAAGTGCGTCACAGACCGGTGGTATAAACAAAACAAAAATATAGCCATACACTTGACTGTGACCAGATGTTGCATCACGAAATCAGGTTAAAATAGGTCAGTTATTCGAAATTGTAAATCAATTCATAATACAATTATAAAACTACTACATACTACTACTACAGTAGTAAGCACACTGTATAGTTGGAGAACTTAGAGATTTCTAAGAAAAACTTTTGACACTTTATATATGAGCCTTGTATTATATGACGCTAAGACTCGGAAAACGGTGAGTCTTACCCTCATATTAATAAGGTTTAATCTATAACTGCCAAAAGTTCATTCTTAGAAATCTCCAACTATAGTATGTGAAGGGTTCACGGAAAGAACATGTCTAGTTGATGTCTAGTCAATTCAATGTCAATCACTCTCCCTCTTCCAAAAGAGTTCTAATTATAAACACAGAGTTCATTTTTATATAAGGTGTCCAGTTACTGAAGAGTGACCAATTACTAGCAATTTACCATATATTCTTATATTAATTAAATGGATTTAAGCGTCTAGATATCTACTTGTAAGGCTCGGCTAGACATACGGAAACTTCATCATCATCATCATCATCACAGCCTATGATAGTCCACTGCTGGACGTAGGCCTCTCCTATTAACTATGCGTATAGACGCATTAGGAGGTAAATGCCCATAATCGCCACGCTGGGCAAGCGGATTGGTGATCGCAGTAATGTGTCCACTATGATGACGCTGCTGCCCATCATCAATATTTTATCAAATAATGGTCAGTGACACTTCAATCCCTTAGTCGACTCTTACGACACCCACAGGAGGAGTTGGGGTGGTGACAAATGTATTCTTACTGCCGTCACCACACGGAAACTTACCTTTGGTTAATTAAAAAATACACGAAAGAATTGGTAACTGTAGCCACAGTCTTGTGAATTTACTCTTATGAGTTATGATCTTAACCTTTTCAACGTCAAGAACCACTAAAGTAGCCGTGTGTTGTCCTGTCTACCACGAGGTCGTCATCATCGAGAGGAGTGGTCAACGAGTATGCTGTCAAAATAACTGTCTTTGCTGCTGACAGATAAGGTTTTTTTTTCGTTGTTCATTAGTAGAGAGAGATATTAGCGTGTATGTCACAATTTGATGCGAGAGGGAAGGCGTTCAAAAGGTTAAGGATGCCTAATAAAATCCGAACTGAAGATACGAGTAAACCTAATTGGAAGTATTGGAACCCCCCACTGGCCGCAACCAAGTTTCTTCAAACGATTCTCATGCCCGAACTACGTCTAGGCATTTCAATTAAAAGTGAAAGATTCTCTTCATCCGGAGCTTAAGTCAATATTAAGTTGAGGGCTTCAAGGCATAGATATCTTCTTTTAGTAACTGCATTCTGTACCTAAAGGTGCATTCAAACTAAAAGAGCATTCGCTGTTCTAACCTCCCACTCTACGAAATTCGATCGGTACACAAAACGTGATTGGTTGATTTCGTAGAACGGGCGCTAGAACAGCGAATGCTCTTTTGGTTTAAACGCACCTTCAGTCTCACCCAAGTGCATGTAAAAGTTCACGCTATTTTAGAATATTACTAGCGAGCCGCCCCGGCTTCGCACAGATACAAAACGTTCCTCTTAAATCACTATCTATTTAAAAAAAACATCAAAATCCGTTGCGTAGTTATGCAGAACAATGTGCTCATTACATACATATTTAATCATAAATCATAAATCATAAATATTTATTTCAAAGAATATGGTAACAAATAAATAAATACAATTATGGTGTTAGAAGTTTGAAATTACCAACATATTCTGCCGACATTGGCGTAGAAATATTATTACAAAATGTTTACTATACAATTTATACATTTTAGAAATCAATGACGCCCGCCATTCCGACGTCAGGTTGGCGGGTGCATTAGAAGGAGAAAAAGAAGAAGAAGAAAAACATTTATTTGTGACGACATAGGAAATAAAAAAAAAGTAAGTGGTGTGTGCATCACAAAATTGACCCAACTCATTAGTGGGCCTACCATGACATGACCTGCCGCGATGCCTCCACTACACATCCTCCATCGTAGTTTTGTACAGTACTTTTAAGCTTTTAACCACTACATGATGGTGCATCGCAGTCGAGTTATTTTATAAGAAGAAGTGATCAACAAATAAAAATGGTCAACCAAACCCATTTCTATCAAAAAAATATTAAAATAACTTCGGTTACTATTTTTTCGAAAGCCGAATTTCGCTTCACAGTGCGTCGTCCTGGCGATCATGGGAAAATGAAGTATCTGCGGGTATGATATCAGCTACAGCGTAAACGTAAAGTAAAATTTACGGCCAGCTGCCTCATTGAAGCCTTTGTTTGGTAAGATTATTTTGTAGTCCGTGAGCACACGACACCCTTAGGAGTCCTTGGTGTTAAAAAGGTTAACAGCCGTATTCATAAGTCAGAGGACTGTTGAAGGGTCCTTGAGAGACGGATGTCCTGAAACGTGATTCATAAACTTCAAATAGCGCTAATCAGTCCGTCAACTCACACAGTCTAGCTATTATCTTCTGTCAAAGTTACGAGGCCGACGACCCTTCTTTATCTCCTCATTAAGCCTTATTTTACAATATGGCGGCTAAATCGATAACTATTGGTACACGCTGTAAATTGCCATTCAAATGCGTCAGCTCCATCACTCCAACCCATTTACTAAAAGCCATATTTAAAGGTACCGGAGAGCAAAGACCAAGTAAACAATAAAGATATACAGTTGATTTGGGACTAGAGATACGATTTCTAACGTTACTAAGGGGGAAGTCACAATTTGGGACCATTTCCCATACCTACTCTGTTAAGTAAGCTACCGGGAAGAGCAAATTTCCATTCAGCCATAAGACGTCCACTGCTGAACAAGTGAACATAGGCCTCCCCTTTGGACCTCCACGTACACCGGTTGTAAGCGACCTGCATTCAGCGTCTCCCGGCGATCTTCATAAGATCGTCTGTCCATCTTGGAGGTGGATTTCATATACTGCGTTTGCCAAACCATGGTCTCCAGTAGAGTATTTTTCTATCCCCTCGGCCATCTGGGGTCCATTTCTCAAAAGCTTTTAACTTTTAATACAAGTGACGGCCGACCCCGCGGCAGACCAAAGAAGCGATGGCTAGATGTCGTGAACGTGAAGGCTGACATCATGAGTGTGAATCATGGGCTTACAGTAGAAGATGCCCAGAATCGCGCAAAGTGGAGAAAATGTTGCAGGAAAGCGGACCCTGGCAAAGGCCGGGTATAACGCTAGGTAGAAGAAGAAGAAGACAAGTGGAAGTCTCTTTTTGACACTATTAATTAGATAAGGACTTCCGCTTGTATTACAAGTTACAAGCTTTGGAGAAATGGGCCTCTGCTCTACTGCGTGCGATGTGGCTTGCCCATTGCCACTTCAGCTTGCTAATCTGGAGGGCTATTATGTCGGTGAGTTTTGTTCGTCTACGATCTCCTCATTTCCGATTCGATCACATAGCCCTCTTTTTACCTCTTAATTCTCAACCTCAATCAACAATCTCTATCAGCATATTGTCTCTAACAGCACCTACATTTTAGGGCGTCTGAAACTAGGTCGACCTCATTCTCGGGTAGGAATGCGATGTCTAACTCCTCCCGTGTAAATGTCGCCTTACGACTCATATAAATGAGGGTTTAGTGAGCGTACGTAGAGTATAGATCATAGAGAGTTCACCAAAAATTTATCAATATACATACACCAAACTTCGATATACGCAAATTTCGAGGATTTGTCTCTAACTCCCAACGAAGGCGTCAGAAGTGAAAGAGACAAAATCATTAATTGAATCAGGCGTTACTTTGCGGAAGTCCATATCAAAGGATGAACAATATTGCTTTGCTCTTCCGCAATACAGAACGTGTAGTTAATTAGTGTAACCCGCTAAAATTACTTGCGTATTTTTTGCATGCAGTTAATTTTCCCACCCTCCCGCCGCAAAAATAAATACGCAAATAACTATAACAAACCACCACCAATAACACTATACTCGACACGTGTTTCGCCTCTCTCCAGATGATGCCTCGTAGAAAATAAAGCTATTTCGAACATAATCAGCCTAGGCATGGCCCAACATGCTCTTGACCGGTTTTTTTGGTGTTTGTGCTTGCAATTTATTTTTTATACGAACGATTTTTATGTAAGGCTTAATAATAAACATAAAAGGTTCTAACAAATTAAGAACCACCTCAGAATAACGAAGTGTGTATTATAAGCAAACGGTTTATAAATAGAGCTTTTACCGACTAAGGGACAAGAAATAAAATCATATTAAGCGGACACTCAGAGTGGACACTTACGTAAGTGGACGTCAAGGTAAATGGACTTTCAGTCTATTTATGCCTTCATTGCAAAAGTTTTACTCGAACCATATTGAAAGACTATATAACCTAACTCGAACCATATTGAAAGACTATATAACACTAGTTAGGAAATGTACTATATTTTGTTGAGAAGACCTTTAATAGGTCTCTGGGCGGTAGGAGGATAATGGAAATAGTGAATTTCAAATAATAAAATCGGAGTAAGTAGAATAGACAAAATCATATCATGTTTATGAGAGAATTATTTCCAGAGTACAATGTTAAACTTTAAGTCCAATTTAGGTCAAATCAGGCCCAAACCCTTCCAGGAATATTAATCGCATGTCAACAAAATTAATAGTTCAAATAAACCATTACCAGGGACGTCATCCGTCATACTTTTCCAGGGTCCGTATTACAAATGTCACAGGCATAGATAGATATTATATGAGGGGTCGGATGCTGTCTGAGCAATGTATGTCACCTATGTGTGTCTTATATTTCCCAGTAGGGTGATAGGGTACAACAAATACAACAATGGAAGAATAAGAATACAGGGTGAATCATGAGTCGTTAACTATAATACGTTTTTCATGACTATGTTTCATCCTGTATACCGTCCCCTACTGAACCATGAAAATGTGACATAGAACCCTATAATATTGGGACTTTTTTGTAAAATGAAATTCGACGAAAAGGCAGGCCCTCAAATAATAATTTCCCAACATTAGTATGCCTTCAAAGGGGATATATACAGCAAACGGAAAAAACATAGAAGGCGAACTAGCTCCGAAAAGTGACACCTCAAAATCGAATACATGGGCATCGAGATACGAGTATGACACAGATCCGTTAAGGTTGTGTCAATAGTCCTTTCGAATCCCTTTCTAACCGCGATTTGTTAATACATTGAAGGAATGTTTACAAAAACAACATAACTAGCATTTTTTCCAAATTTGAGTTTTTGATGTCATACTGTCCGTCACCGAAGGAGCTACAGAATGTGAAAAAAAAATTGTGTAAAAACTTTTCCATTTGGCAAAAAAATTGAAAATACTTTATTTCCCATACTAAACTGCACTAAAAAGTGTCGAATAAAACTGCAGCATTAATACTTAGAGTAAACTAGATTCTTAATCAATTTATAAAATGGCAAATGTTATATACAACGACGTTTTTTATTAAATTTTTTTTTTTTTTTGCAAAGTGTGCATCCATTTTTGGGGTTATTCGCGGATCGTCTAGAACGCAAAATGACAAGTGGTTTGTTTTGCCTACATTGCAGTTTGACCATCGAGAATTATGCCAAAACCTTAGATCGACTTGAAAGCAAATTAACCAACACGCAGAACGACAAGAACGCATTTTGCCTACTTTTGTCTTTTGTTTTTGCGAGTACAGTCACAAACAGTCACTAGGTATAGGTAGGTTAGGTTCGTTAGGTAATCTGCAAATGGCCGAAGGCCAAACTGCACAGAATAGGAGCCCCGTAAGCGGCTCCGTCGATATCGCTTTAAAGTTATGATAAAACGGAAAAAATACTGTAGACGTTTTGCGTTGTAGACCAGTTGCTACAAACCCTTTGTATGCAAAAAATATATTTTCTACTTATTATCTGAAAAATCATCAATAATTGGTGATTAATAACTAATGACCCACGCCATCTGGTTCATCTTTTGATTCTGTATCATTCAACTTTTGCACTCAACTGATCAGACATTTTGCGTTTTAGTCATAGTGTTATGAAGGCAGTATACGAAGTAGGCATTTTGCGTTTTGAGATTTAGACCGATTGCACGTTGGGCAATCGGTCTGCAAACTGCAAACTGCAATGTAGGCAAAACAACAAACTAGTCATTTTGCGTTCTAGACGATCCGCGAATAACCCCATTTTTGCACAAAAACAACATAACTACCCAAAATTTTACAAAAACAACGTAAGTGAAAAGGCTTTTTTTATTTTTTCCAAAAAAAGTAATGAGCCGAAACACAAAGGGGTAATCTGAACTTAGTGGTTATATATCTTTACCGCTTCTGAATGTTAAGCTTTCATGAATATTATTAAAAGAGGAATTTAGTTTTATCGCTCTCCTGAAAAGTTATACTCAATGTAGTTATGTTGTTTTTGTAAACATCCCTTCATTTGTAAATCACAGGATTCCACGCGGACGAGATTCCGCTTGCGGTAAAATGTGAGTGACTGATAGTGATAATCGTGAAAGTTTAAATCAATAGAATAATGTAATACCATAAAACCGTTTATTTCAATAAAAGGAACGCTTTATGGCCAACGCAGATATCAACAGCCTGGATCAGATCCTTCATCTCCTGGTGGCATGTCTCGGCTGTGTACTCCTTGCTGTTCACCCTTCTTTGGCAAAGATCCAGCTCTTGAAACAGGACTTTCACTTTTTCGTTCTCTGAAAGAAAGCACTTTGTGTATAGGTAATGTAAGGTGGGGTAAGATGAAACGGTTCTTTTAATGGGGTAAGACTAGGGTTGTAAATAGAAAAAATCTAATGTTTTTTTTTTCAAAATTTTGAAAAAAAAATATGAAAAAAATCAAGCACCATGGTTTTTTTTCTAAAAATGGTTATTTGAAATGGACTATACGTGGTACGTTAACTACCTAATACGGATTTCGTTAATGTTAGTTTTATAAACCTAAAATCAAAGTAGTTAAATAATATTCGTTTAATAGTCAAAACATAAAGTTTAAAACGCCGTAAAAAAAGTATTAATTGCCTTGCACATTTTGAGATTTCTATTCTTTGTAAAAAAACACATTAAAGGAAAAAAAGTTTTTTTTTTTCACGGTTTTTTTTTTCAAGTTAGAAAAACAACCGTTTTTTTGCAACCCTAGGTAAGACAAAATGCTACCAGCAGACGCTGTACCAGAAGGACGACTTTTTGTCTTTCCCCATTCTGAAAACTATTTCTTCTTACCTTAAACAAATATGGCTGACTTTCCAAAGAATTTAACGTCTTTGACACATATCGTGAAACACGTTCGCAGAGATATTTTTACGTTAATACTAATAATATATCAATAATTTGTACAAAAAATGTATGACAACTTCAGGTTTAATGTTTTAAGTTGGTGATAAAACCAAGATTGTGTTCTGAAAGTGCGTGATTATGAAATAATGCAAGTTTGCAAGTTTGTTTACATTTTTTTACTTTCAACTGACGAATGGTATAGTTCCACGAAAGTTGAGGTCACGCACACATCAACATGTCGTGTAAACACACGGTATTTAAAATTAGTGTTCTTTTTTCGTACTGACAGCAAACCCAATTGCAACTGCAAGATTGACCAAAAAGTTTGTTCAAGGAATTTGCTTCAAAATTTTGACGCAAGTCATTAATTCAATCACTAAATCTTTTTCAATTAGTTTTTTATTTAGATGTGTGTGTAATCATTCACCTCAACTCTGGTGAAATTACCAATATCAAGGGTTGTAAACAATAAATGACGGAGTACGGGTTTTATGAGTACAATAATATTATTTATACTTACGAACGACACATTTTCCTCGTTCTCTGTTTAGCTGGTCAGTTGCCTCCTGAAAAAATATATAAAATTACAGAACACTTCTGGTATGGGACCGGATAATATAAATATACCAGAAGTGTTTATGGGACCGGATACCTACTGGTATTTTCTCCATACAAAACAACGGTTTGTTTATTTGTCAAATGGTAAATAAATTTTAAGTTAATAGGGTAATTTCAAAATACGATATTGTAAACAACATTAAATATTGTGTACTATACCTACTCTGTTTGGTTTGGTATTTAAAAAAAAGTAAACAATCTTGCAGTATCTTTTTATTGAAAAATGCATATAAAAATCCAAATTAGGTACTTAATAAATCAAAAACAATGTAAATCACTGTATTTCCTTGTTATATACCTAATGTATATTTGCTAAAACGTATTTTCTACTCGTAGTTTTCAGTGAAAAGATACTGCAATATTGTATACTTTTTTTTTAAATACCAAACCAAACAGGGTATACATGACGAGTAAAAAACATTTTAAAATGTTGGGCTATTTCGAGGTTTTTCTAAAATACCGTTTCCTGTTTCTGCGTAAGACCATTTAAAGCCTTATAGTTAGCTATATAAGGCTATAAAATGGTGTACTAGAAGAGAGGCCTATTCTCAGCAGTGAGCGATAAATGGCTGAAAAAATGCCATGATTATTTGAAAAAAAAAAAAGTCCCGCCAAGTTTCTTACCGGTGCTTCTCGAGGTCAGTGGTGTAGGGTTAGAACCGGAAGTAGTTTTAACTTTATTTAACTTAGACCATTCAAAAGTATATGTTGCTATTCCAATTTGCATAAAGAATCATTTGACTTTGACTTTGAAATGATAATGATGGAGGCCTTTGTTACAGAGAATTCTGTCAGCACTTTACTCATTCCTGAGTCATTCCCCATCGGTACTGCATCGGGTCGCACAGAATCGGAAATAATCAGTTATCATCTCAACTCATTAAACTTAATAAAGCCGAATGCCAGTTTCATTTACGGACGAAATAAAACATGGAAGCCGCACGCCATACTAAATTGCCTTTCAAAAATGGTCAAAATTTTAGTTGACAAGTGTCACCCCCTCTTCAATGCATCACGGTTTCAATTTCAATGTCAACCTATAAAAACTTAAACAGTCATTTATAAAATTACTTGTGATTGGTCCATCAAAGTTTGGATTGGCCATATTCTATAAACATTTGTCAAATGGTGCGTTTAAACCAAAAAAACATTCGCTGTTCTAGCGCCCGTTCTACGAAATCAATCAATCACGTTTTGTGTACCGATCGAATTTCGTAGAGTCGGAGGTTAGAACAGCGAATGCTCTTTTGTAGTTTGAACGCACGTAAAGATGTTGCGCCGAAATATGCGCGGTGTAAAGAAATTTGCTATGTCGTGCCCAACAACTGTTTTTGGGGCATTTTTGAGCTGGCGTTAGACGTCCATGTATGTTATATATGGTCGCAGACGAAGGAACATTAAATTGTGACGGTGATTCCCCTTTTCGCTCGTCACTTCTCACATCATCAGCCTATCTCAGTCCACTGCTGGACGTAGGCCTCCCCTCTTGACTATGCGTATAGACGCAATATAGGAGGTAAATGCCCATAATCGTCACGCTAAGCAAGCGGATTGGCGATCACAGTAATGTGTCGACTATGATGACGCTGCTACCCATCATCAATCTTCTATCAAAGAATTGACATTCTGAAATTTTCTTCGCTATTCAAATATATTCTGAGTTCGTGTTACAATTGTTACAACTTAATTAGAGCATTGAGAGCATTCCTGCGGTTTCTGTAATCAATAATAGTATAACTAATTAGTATGTGGGACAGGAGGCAGTAGTGTTTGATTGATTACAGTCGAGTTCATAAATATGTATACAATTGTGCACCTTATCCCAACACATTAAGTAAACATTTTGTACACATATTTATGAACTCGACTGTACATGCCAACATTGATCGCTTGTTCTAGGTAGGTACAGTTTCTGTCAACCTTTGTAGTTCCAGGCTTATTACACCTGGGTGCTTGCATGTTGCCAATCGCTAACGCTTAATCGTCAATCATAAACGAAAGGCAGCTGTCTTTGTCGCACTAACATGAAAGAGTGACAGAGGGAAAACTACGATACGCTACTAAGCGTTAGCGATTGGCAACTTGGCTAAGATCCCTGGTGGCAGGGATGCCGATATGGGGACTTTCTCTCGCTCGTATGGTTTTCCGCTAAGCCGGTAGCCGTATCGTAGTTTTCCGTCTCTGTCACTCTTTCATATTAGTGGGACAAAGACAGTTAGCTGCCGTTTACCGCTAAGCCGGTTGCCATAGACCGATGTCGTGGCCGCGGCGTAAGTAATGGGACTAGCATAAATGATGCTGAGGAAGATCCACCACATTTCCCAAAATGTCCTAGAAAGTTTGTATGGTAGTTTCCTTTTTTTACCAAATACATTTTTGGTAACAAAAAAGGAATGTTTCACACCAACATTTTGGAAAACGTACTTACGAGTAGTGTAGCTTGATCAGCTCCATTGACTCTACCAGCCAGAGTTGGGCAAAAGTAATATAATATTCCTTCCGATTACTTTTGTATGTGTATTTTGTAATATTTATACACATACAAACACAACAAAAGTAATATTTATATTACAAAGTACACATACAAAAGGAATCGGAAGGAATATTATATTACTTTTTGCCCAACTCTGCTACCAGCCTACCAATTTTTATAAATATCGACGATCACGTGATCCAAATGTACAAACTTTTAAAGAAATGCTCTTAAAACAAAAAAGTGTTCCATGTAAAGTAAACTACCCATTTCAATATTTGAGAATCCTCTGACGTCAGTTAAAACAGTGTTTTCATCACACTTGCTGTCTAAGCGCAACATTGCTTGCATGCATAGCGGGAGTAATACATAGAAGAGTGAAATCCCCTAGGGAGTAATAGAAATGTCATTACGTCTTAATAATATTTTGCCTTCATCATCATCATCATCATGATAGGACACTGCTGGACGTAGGCCTCTTCTATTAACTATGCTTTGCGTATATACGCATTAGGAGGTAAATGCCCATAATCGCCACGCTGGGCAAGCGGATTGGCGATCGCAGTAATATTTTGCCTTAAAACTTATTTTTTTGTCGGCAAGAGTGATGAAAAACATTGTATGCATCACGGTCGGTAACCGGAATACCAACTCGAGTCATTAAGGTGGAATGTCACGGTCAGCTAGGCACTACAACGCCAATAGATGGCGTTATAGTGCATAGGTGGCGCGAATTCTAAGTATTTTTATATTTTATGTATGATAATAGAAATATTTTTAATAAGTAATATGTTTGCCGCAAATAAACTGCTGTTTCTAATGTGGCCAACTAAATTTCAGGTGAGGTTTAATTTACAAAATAAGTTTATTTGCATAAATACGAAACGCTGACGCGGCTGCGCAGTATGCACACACACATTCAAACCCTTATTCGTTTACGAAACCGATTGCTTATTTCGGAACGTGTATTGAACTTGGATTAGGCTGGTTGGATGACCGTCTGACGCACATTCATTAGGACCAAGGTTCAAATCTCGTGATTTCAATATATTTTTTACTTTACATTACATGACTTTTTTTTTAATGATACTTTACCTATAATTACATTTTTTTCAGTAATAAATAAATTATCTGTGGCCTATCCCACAAAACTTTACAAGCGTATAATTCTACAAAATTGCATAAATTCCAAAACAAATAATTGTCAATTTTGTAGATTTGTATGCTTGTAAAGTTTTGTGGTATTGGTCCCTGAACTACCAACCTAGGTTTAATTTTGGTGACCTTATATATTTACTCACCAAAAACGTTTTCAGGTGATGTTATGGCATCCAGTTCCGGTATTTTTTGCATGGTCAATCTGAAATAGCCTATACTACTAAAAAATGGGCCTGGATGTCCTAACCTAATAGGTGTCCAATCAGATTGGGACGGAATCTATTCGTTGATTTCAGTCAGATAAGTTTTAGATATTTCTAGTCACTTTAATTATTAGATTCCTTCCCATTCTAATCACGTGCGGAATACATAGATAAAGAAAACATCAATTTATAAATTCAGTGTTTTATTTACACAACATCATATTATTTTTATTTATTATTTCTATTTTACGTTTTTCTGGTTTTATACATGGATAATTATAGGAAGATTGCTTGACGTTGTGTGTGTTGCTTGGAAGTGAGCCGGACGCATCTACCTACACATATTGTGACACCTGCAGTTGGCCCTGGATCTGAAATCAGAATACTCATCGTCAAAATGGTGTATGATGAATTGATGATTACTGGAATAAAAAAATATACATTTCAGCTTTGTCTAGTTAGGTGGTGGTGAACGTGACTGCGAAGTTAGGGAGGGAACCTGGGTTCAAAACAGGTTCAGTGAGTATCTACAAAATGGTTATATTGTTAAAAGTTCAATTCCT
>JALPQI010008525.1:0-43787 GCA_025490895.1 Thaumatotibia leucotreta
GGGATTGGCGATCGTAGTCCACTATGATGACGCTGCTGCCCATTATCAATCTTTTATCAAATAATGGTCAGTGACACTTCAATCACTTAGTCGACTCTTACGACACCCGCAGGAGTTGTGGTGGCGACAAATGTATTCTTGTTGCACCACACGTCTGTATTTAATATAATTGTGGCATTTGTATGTATTGGACATTAATTTATGTATTCCACAGATAATAAACTGACAACGAAGTAAGTAACCCTTCCATCAATTTTCCAATGTAAACATTGTTCAAAGTGAACTTGTTTTGTTTCCATTGTGTTTTTGTGAAGTTACGAGAAACACAAACTTGTTTGAACTGGATATGAGTTAAACAATGAAAAATTGATCCATCGCTGGAAATTTTGAGCAAATATTTGTTAGGAAATGGCGCGGGTTCGAAGCGGGTTCAACGACGAAGTTCATGCAAAATTATGTTATGTTGGATCAGACGATCATACGAAAGGCCGTCAATATGAAATAAGAACAATTTGTAAACGCACTCTACATTTTCAAAGCTTTAATTTCGTTTTATATACTAATTTGAAGTAATTGCCTTAACGTTCTAATAGTACACCAAACGAAGGAAACTCAGAGGAAAAAACTCGTGTATAAGCGAATTTTGGCATAGTTGTAGGGAATGGTGTTTTAAACCACGTACTAAAAGTACTGGTGGTTAGGGGTGGAGCTAACGGGGGGAGGGGGGTGTAAAGGTCCTTATTTTTAATTTTTCGTAAATAACTCGTAAACCGTGGCTTATAGCAAAAAACGTTCTACTACATACGTAATCTACATAAAATTCTCTGCAAAAAAGATGTACGCATGTTTTCTCTAGGATCAATGTGTCATGAGATAAGAAAGCAAGAAGATGGACACTAAAGAAATAATAGTACATTGTGCATCAAGGGAGGTAAGTACGGAATTACTAACGAGAGTGTTAGAAGCCCGACGCCGTTAGGCGGAGGGCTTTTATGACTCGAGTTAGTATTCCGCTTACCGACCGTGATGCATACAATGTTTTTCATTACACTTGCAAACAAAAAAATAAGTTTTAAGAAATAACATTATTAAATGACGTACTGACATTTCTATTACTCCCTAGGGAATTTCACTTTTCTATTACTCCCGCTGCGTGCGCAAACAATTTCGCGCTTAGGCAGCAAGTGTGATGAAATAGTACATTGTGCATCAAGGGAGGTAAGTACGGAATTGCTAACGAGAGTGTTAGAAGCCCGACGCCGTTAGGCGGAGGGCATTTATGACGCGAGTTAGTATTCCGCTTACCTACCGTGATGCATACAATGTTTTTCATCACACTTGCCGACAAATAAATATTTTTTAAGACATAATATTATTAAATGACGTACTGACATTTCTATTACTCCCCAGGGAATATCACTTTTCTATTACTCCCGCTACGCGCGCAAGCAATGGCGCGCTTAGACAGCAAGTGTGATGAAAACACATTTGTTTAAGTTAGTATGGCACATACAGAATGCTCGCGAGCATTTCAAAAGCTTTTAATGCTCAATTCCTGACCATATTTAGAGTCTTTAACCCTTAACCAGGTTGTGATCTCATAGCGACCACTTAGCAAAAGATTTTTTTCTGACGAGCAAAACGCTTGTAGCGGCCAGTAAATGTCATTGACGTATAGTCTATAAACTGATAGATTTCTGAACGCACCCAAAATCGATGTGTCAGAACAAATTTCTATGACGTTTTAGTTGTCAAATTCAAAAACCGAAAAAGTGGCAGATTTTGTGTGTTTCTCCAGATAAATACTATTATTGTGTCGAAAAAAATTACGGTAAGTGCTATGTGTTGATTTATTTTGGTAGTATATAAGGTAATGTAAGTGTAGTATGTCATAAATGGTCACAGTAATAGTTTTTTACTTAAAATTTTTGCTCTTAAAGTTTGTGGGCCCTATATGACCTCTGCCCGTTTCGGTTTGGTACAAGTGGTTTGTATGTGACCACTGCCCGGCTGGGCATTTATGTGAAATTTAAGGGTAAGTTCAATACTGTACACTATGTAGGTCCACCCACTAAACATCTCAAGACTTACTGTAAGTATATAATTATAACTTAGTTTTGAAGCGGATTTTGCTAAATGGTGTTTGAATATAAAAATAAATATCCTTTTTTCTTACTTTTATTGTGGTCTTATTGTGTCCATAATTACATAACAACTACCCCTTAAAACTTCAATGTATCGCCAGCAGGGCAGTGGGCACATGCGGAACACGTAGGCCTCCTGGTGACGAGCACAGGGCGTATATTGACCACCGGGTTTTTTTTTGGAAATAATGTTTCTAAAAAAAAAACAAGAAATTAGTTTTTTATTGACGCTATTATCTACCGAAATCAGGATACGAAAGTGAAAAAATCGCCAGGCCTGTTTAAGGGTTAATGTCACATAAAATTTCCTGGATTCGGCTTGGTTTCAGAGATAATCAACCTTTTTTTCGAAATAAGTTTTTCGACGTAACTCGTTATAAAACTTCTTTTTGATTACAATGCTACCACAATGTGTTTTAATATTATCACACTTTTTGCCTGGCAATCAAAAAATGGGAATAAACTTGACGAAATAACTTGTCCCTAAAAAAAATATGAAAATAAATAATTTTAACAAATTGTTGCTTTGATAAAAAGTACTGGAAATATCAAAATGTATTCAAAAAATGTAAAATAAAAGAGAAAAAAAAAAATTTTTTTGGCTTTATTTGACATTAGGTCTCATAATCATCCCGCACCACAGTTTTTTTCTGTTTGGCCTGATGGTTGACTGGTAGAGAATGCCATCTGGCATTAAGTCCGCCCTTTGTACTATTTTATTTGTGCAATAAAGATTAAATAAATAAATAAATAAAATAATCATTTTTGTTTATTTTGATATCAAGAATGCATACTTAAAATCTTTTGATATGCTCGCGCCCGGGCGCGCCCTGAATGCATATTTGTAAAAATAAAATTCCTAATTTTCTTCTAAACCTAAAATATTCTCATAAACATCGTCAAAAGATTTTAACTATGCATTCAAGATATCAAAACAAACAAAAATTATTATGAAACCTAATGTCAAATACCACCAAAAAATTTTTTTTTTCACTTTTATTTTAGACTTTTTGCATACTTTTTAACATTTCCAGTACTTTTTATCAAAACAACAATTTATTAAAATTATTTATTTTAATATTTTTTTTAGGGACAGGTTATGTCGTCAAGGTAATTCCTATTTTTTGATTGCCAGGCAAAAGGTGTGGTAATATTAAAACACATTGTGGTAGCATTGTAATCAAAAAGAAGTTTTATGACGAGTTACGTCGAAAAACTTATTCCGAAAAAAAGGTTGATTATCTCTGAAACCAAGCCAAATCCAGGAAATTTTAAAGAATCTAAATATGGTCAGGAATTGAGCATTAAAATCTTTTGGAATGCTCGCGAGCATTCTGTATGTGCCATACGTTCTTAAACAAATGTGTTTATGTCTTTGGTGTCCATCTTCTTGCTTTCTTATCTCATGACACATTGATCCCAGAGGAAAGACGCCTACATCTTTTTTGTAGAGAATTTTATGTAGATTACTTATGTACTAGAACGTATTTTGCTACAAGCCACGGTTTACGAGTTATTTGCGAAAAATTACAAATAAGGACCTTTACACCCCCCTCCCCCCGTTAGCTCCACCCCTAACCACCAGTACTTTTAGTACGAGGTTTAAAACACCATTCCCTACGACTATGCCAAAATTCGCTTATACACGAGTTATATCCCCCGATAGGCAACTTTTGGTTTTCGTTAGGTGGGCTATAACATTACTATATAAGTGGAAAAGTGCCTGGCCATCTATGACCATTTGACCATGTATTTATTTATATTCGCCATTTAATTCAAGTCAAACTACGTATATTCTTTATTCAAGTGAGCTTATTAATAAACATTTTCGAATCGTCTGACATTATCAAGAGAGAAAAAAAATCGATCTACTACTGGTTCTAACCCTACACCGTTGCTGAGAAGAACCAGTAAGAAACTCAGGTGGACTTATTTTTTCAAAACATTTATTTCATAAAAAAAAATACTTTTATAGACATTTTTATAAAAAAACCTATCTTGTCAGCCTCCGTAGCCTAGTTGGTAGTGATCCTGCCTACGAAGCTGGGAATTCCGGCGAGGGCATTATTTGTGTATTTATTTATCACAAATATTTGTTCCTTGGTCATGGCTGTCTATGTATTTAAGTATCTTTATGTATCAATCTGTCGAGCTATCGGGAGGCCGATCCGGCATGTCGGCAGGCGTATCGGACATCGTGTTGTCGTGTGGGCGTGAACGTGTAGGGAATCACGAAATAAACGTTGTGCCGTACAATCACAGTAATGTTTTATTACGTTGAATTAACAAAACGCACAAATACTAGAGGATTACAGAAATAAATCGAGATTAAGAGCCAATGGATTTGTAGGCGACCAACACGTGCGAGTCGTGCGGCTCTCTGTCAAGGAATGACGTCCCGTGCCGCTATGACACTTACAACTCCATTCGGGGGTAACCCGCTCTTAAAATAAATCAACGTCAACAATTTCAATAATAATTACAACTACCCAAACAATTTAATACTTTAAAAAAATCATCTATAAAAATAGATCGCGCGCCGTTATAGCTATTATATTATTATACATATTGTCGCCTGGTACCCACCTCACAAGCCTTAATTGAGCTTACCGTGGGACTAGATCGATTTGTGTGAGATGTCCCAAGATAAAAAAAAACAAAAAAAATGTATTCAGATAAACTGTCTACGAAATACATCAGCTGATTATAAAAAAACAAAAAACAATCTGTCAAAATGGCGTAGCTAACTTTGTTCATCATTTTCTAACGTTTTATTCATATATTTCGCTATACAGTGATTCGTTTCTATGTAATAGACTGCGCCCTTTGGTTGCTGAAACCACATTGAATTGGAAATTGAATAGGAGTAAGTCTATTCAGCCTCCTCCAATGGCTTCACATCATACCTTTCACCCGTAAATCTGATACCCTTTCAGATGGGCTCCTGATATCTTGTTACTAGTAGTAAACATATTACATCAGTAGTGTTTTGTATATTAAAATATACATTTGGGGCATTCCACGAGAATGTCGCTTACGTAACGCGATTCTTTTAGTACTTCTAAAAATGATAGGAACCCGAGTTCTGGTAATGTTTAGGGTGTTCTGGTAATATTTCGGGACTTAAGATAAACGTTCACACAGTTTTTTCTAACTATGTATGAGCATTTATTTAACGTAGCTGCTATAGATAGTATGAGCGTCACGTAAGCAACATTATTAGTTAGGCTTAAAATGGGATATTCACAGTAACCGGCTAGAAAGTTTGCACATCGGTCACTGGAAAGAGACTCGGCTCTGATTGTAATAATAAAAATATTCGAATAATTTATGCCGTGCGCTATATAAATACTAAATCGAACAGTTTATTAGAATTTTTCGAATATTCAAATTGAAAGCTCTAAATACAATTCTGTAACAATTTTGATTCCGGATTTGTTTTCAGCATTAGTAATTGTCACTGTTAAGTGATAAAATTGAATTTTATTGGAAAAAAATTGCTGCGTATACTTCATACTGCATTCGAATATCAAAATGTATCAAAGATTCGAATTTTTAGAATTGGATGCCTCCGTCAAATATCTATCTACTCCACTCAGTTTACAGACTGACACATACATACATAGTAAACTAACCTAAGTGCGTAGCGCTACGTCGTAGCAAATAAAAATAACGCGTTAAATTGATATATTTGTGTAAGATGTCATAAGATATTTATATTTATTTATATATTTATTTATTTATTGATTTAAACTTTCACGATTTTCACTCATATTTAAAAGACAAACGGGTCTTAACGTCCACGGGTGTAACGTCATGCCCGAAACGTCAGGATATAATTAAACGTAAGTTTACGCGATTAAGACCCGTTTGTCTTTAAAATATAAAAATAACGTTTATCTACGCACATAATATATCATTATTAGTGCTTTAAAATGCGTTCATCAACTATGGTTTCCTATGCGAAATGACCAGCATTATTACAATCAGTTTAACTATGGGAACTTTTTGTCTGGGATAGTCGATTTAAAACACTCACTTTGACTATGTTTTAATTTATCACCACTCGTTCCGATTCATTCATTTCGCACAATAGAAAACTAATTACATTATGATCGCTCTAAAAACGTGTTAACATGCTGTCACATAATTAATGAGCTCCAAGTAATTTTCAGGTTTCATACATAAGTTACTAAAACAACGGTTAATTAAAAGGTGCCTTTTGCATTAACACGAACAGGGTTAAAATTACCGCATATTTATTACAAGACAAAGTTATGTTTGCCGCTCGATTATTGTTGCGCTAACATTTTTGAGTACGAAATTTTATTAAATTGATTTCACTGGTCCCGTTTCGACTGCATAATTAAGTTTGTATTAGATGCAATTACTGTTTGCTACGATTTACCTTATTGTGTGGTTTTGAGGTCACATTTAATGGTAGAAAGTTAGAATTAGAAAATTGTGTCTATTTTATTTTTTAGGACAAACACTCAGCGTTTATTTACTTTTTGTTTTTTACTGTCGAACAGTATTAAGCATAACATTACAGATAAATGTACGTGGAAAGTCCTTTTTAATTTATAACAAATATTTTTGCCTCAATATTCAGTGTCGTTTGTTCATGTTAATTAAATACTTGTCAACGATCGTAACGATATGAAACATCAACGGATGGAAATCATCGAAACTTAAGTAAACATGTATGTAAAATAAAATCTGCTTCGACGCATGTCAGTCAAATAGGCTTGTTATTATTAAATTTGTAACGACCCGTCCATTTTAGGTTGGACCCTGGAACAAATATGTTTTATTTGAAAAAGGGTCCCCGATATCCTGGTCACGGCACCCAGATGTGCCCTCAGGACCAATGGCAATTTATCATCGGTAGTTAATGTTCGTACAGTGTAAACACGAAAAATCTTCATACACAAGAATGTCATAAACATCGAAATGAATATAATTTTGATGTTTATTTCTTGCAGGGAAACAAAGTGAAATATCAAAACTCATAATTATGATAATTATAATTGTACACACTTTGAGTATATTTTCACAATAGTAAACTCGAAACAAATGAAGAAATGGATCCTTAACATTTTGAACGCCATCCCCCTCGCGTCAAAATGGCCTACACACTACTCGACTAACGAATGTCAATTATAAACCTCATTTTGACCACTTGAAGTATAATACCATTAGTCCTAGCTATAAGTAAATAAGTAAGATAAGCAATAAGTAAATATGTATCAGAATGACAGATTCTTACGAAAAGTCACGTGACCATTTCCATTCATTATTATGGTCACGTGACTTATCGCTTATAGTTACAAACGATTGTAGAATGACATTTTCAGTAACCCAAAATGCACAAGGCATTTACGCAACTCAGATTTTAAACTTAGCTACCCCTTTGCAACCGAAAAGTCGCGATTTGCTAACTTAATAATGAACTCTATTGACTTTTTTTTTTATTGACAATTAACTTTAATTAACTGTCACGATCGTATCAACCCGCGTGTAAAGGGGTATACCGGTCTCAGTCTGCTCATTCCAGGGATCGGATACCGGTTTATTCTCCACACAAAAGAACGGCTTGTATTCCGTTATTTTTTATTCTTCGGTTTATTTATTTTTTGTTAATGGAGTAATTGAAAAATATGATGTTAATAATTACATAAAATGTTGAATACTACATAAAGAGCGTGAAACATTTTAAAATATTGAGCTATATCAAGGTTTTTTTTTAAACCGGTTCCGATCCCTGGCTCATTCTAATATTTCGATTCAAAAGAGATTGGACACCTTGGATTCCGTCAACT
This sequence comes from Thaumatotibia leucotreta, assembly GCA_025490895.1. Classification (NCBI taxonomy): domain Eukaryota; kingdom Metazoa; phylum Arthropoda; class Insecta; order Lepidoptera; family Tortricidae; genus Thaumatotibia; species Thaumatotibia leucotreta. The sequence goes on from JALPQI010008525.1 coordinate 7,967, forward strand.
TAATTAATTTCCTCTGTTTAAAAAGCTATAAGAGAATCGAGGTCAAAAGTTCCACAGCTAGTTGAAGACGGTCTTCAATGAAGTCTACAACTTTCGAGTTCTATTAAACTCGGCTCAGAATTAAATTTAAGTAATTAGTTCCAGGTGAGCTTAAGTCGTTTTTAGAATTCCGTAATAAACTAGGAACCCTTTTAGTTTCGCCATGTCCGTCTGTCTGTCCGCCGTTAGTAGGTACTTAGAAATTTTCAATTTAGTACAGGTACCTATACATATTAATTAAGCCGACCAAGTGCTGATATTAAAAAAAAAACGTTTTTTAGCGTACCTCCCCTAGTAGTAAAGTGGGGATGTTTTTTTTTATTTTACGGTAATCCTATATAATAGTGTGGGGTATCGTGAAATAGGTTATTTCAAAAATGTGTTTAAGTAGGTAGTTAATTTAAACTGAACTGTTTATTCTAACTGCACGTTACCTCAACGTACACATATTTTTAACGTATTTTCTTAAGTATCTTATGTGTGCACAGAAAATAAAAAATATATTCTAGTATCAAAACTCTTAATTCCCGTAATACAAAGAGTGGCCATCCCAATTTTTTTTATTTCCCGTCAAGAATTTACTACTTAGTACAATTTCAGTTGTCACATCCTATCAGAAATTGCCATAAAAAATTGTATGACCCGTTTCTGAGTTAAAAAAACTTTCTGATTTTATTTATTTTAATTTACTGAATCATAAAACACAGGGATATACACATAGTTTCTGAGTTTATAAAAATTACACGCTGTGTATTATATGACTTCAATATGCTTTGAAACCTTTGAAAGATGAAAAGTGGACCTGGCTTATGAAAATATAGCTAAGGAACGGCATAGCAGAAGTATGGTTTCTTGGCAATTAACACTTTTATGTTCTAGAACGTCTAAAGGAAAACGGGCACTAAAAGTTAAAAGCGAGGTCAGTCTTTAACTACAGATCTATTAATAGATGTTTTTAGTAGGGTGTTATGTGATTGGTCCTCCATAATGCTTATACGAATATATTAAATTACTAAGGTAAAAAGGGATAAATTGGAAAGACGGGGTAAATAGGAATGTAGCGTAAACTGGTCTGTTAGCCCAGGACACAAAGTCCAGTTTAGAATAACACATATGAAAAAATTTGCTGTTCTAAGCTGGACTGTTTGTCCTGGGCTAACAGATCAGTTTGCTCTACATTCCTATTTACCCCATTTTACGTTTTTAATTCGTTTTTTACAAACGACTTCAAAAAGGGAGGAGGTTCACAATTTGACTGTATGTTTTTTTTATGTGTGTTACCTCAGGACTTCCTACTAGGTAAACTGATTTTTATGATTATGTTTAATTCGAAAGCTTATGCTCACCGGTTGGTTCCATTTGAATTTGGTCCAGTTCTGACAAAGGCATCAATGAGAAAACCATATAAGTCATAAATTTGCATTAAGCATGTGCACGACAAGTGAACAAACAACTATATCACGCCAACCCATTTCGATAATTATTTTTTTCATCAACTTCAAAACAAACCGTGAAGATGAGATTTTGGAGAAATCGGTTGAAGTCGGTTTTTTACGAGGGGCGATCCAAATGTATTGATAATCGACATGTCAGAATAACAAATTACCTACTTATGAAGGTACGGCTGTATTTGTAAATAAAGTTACAGAATGTGAAACAACTAATATATAAAAGTTTATCTCAGGTCATTTGATAGGGTACATATTAATATAAAGTGTTTTCTGAGGAGCAATCACAATTCGATAGGGATCGAAGGAGAAAGAACGAGCAGTGTTCTTGCCTGCTTCAAACTTGAAATTCGACAACAGCCGGATCAGGCACACGCGGGACTGCACTTGGGCGAAACGCATTCCTGGAATGAGACGATAAACAATTATTTTAGCATACTTACGCCGTTTGAGCAGCTGAGCTAGCCTTTATTGAAGTACCACGGAAATGAGACAGTGGCTAGGGTATCGACACAGGTTGCGTCCCAAACCACTGGCTGTCTCATCTTCCATGGCACGAGGAGCATACCGACGGGGCTTCTTCTGTCGGTGCGGGGTTGGCATTACGAGGAGCACGTCATATATTATCAGTAGCATGAATCCGAATTTTTTCACCGAGTCCATTGAGACCGAGAGGTTGCGAAAAATGCAAAAGACGATAACGTTGATATGAACGAAAATGAAATAATTGTTGCTTATACACCGGAAATATTGAATGAAGGAATGAAGATGAATGGAGTGTAAGTTAACGGGCGAGTAAAGTTACAGTAATACTTTTTTATAGGTAAGTATTGTCTCACGAAAGTTAAAAAAAAATACCGAGTGTGCCACTCGGTTCTATACATACCCAGATTTTTTCTAGTAGGAACTTTACTAAAGATTGATAAAATTAAATATTGACTTAACTTTCACGATTATCACTCATATTTTACAGACAAACGGGTCTTAATCGCGTAAACTTACGTTTAATTATATCCTGACGTTTCGGGCATGACGTTACACCCGTGGTCGCAGGCAGACTGGCGAGAGAATGTATCAACACCTTCGAGCTGCGCGGGTTTTTCGAACTACCCGCACTTGATCTTGATTATTCACTTCTAGGCTAGGGTTGTCACTAGGCCTACACACAACACTCACAACATCCAATGGCTTAAAAATGGATGTTTAAACGTCAGGATATAATTAAACGTAAGTTTACGCGATTAAGACCCGTTTGTCTGTAAAATATGATTGACTTAACTGTTATAGATGAGTAGGTACCTGGTATACCCTATTCTCATAAATATATTAACTTCGTGAAATCAGGTAACCAAGAAATACAATACTTCAAATGCAATGTTTTTAAGGAGCCAGGGTATGTTTTATTATCCTTTGTTCTTTTGATGGATACCAAATAAGAAAAATAATGTACCGTTTTGAATATGATTAGTTATTTATCTGTTAGTTGCGGCACAATATTGATTTATTAAATAGAATTGTTGACTACTTTAAGACTTGTCGATAACAGTTATGTCGTTGTTTAATTTTGTCAATCGCTCGTTCCAGCTACAAAAATGTCGAGGTATATTATATCGTCCTATTACTGCAAATACCGACTAAGTAAAAAAAAGTGATTTTGAGATAATGCGATTTTAATGTTTGGAGGTATATCTTTACATAAAAAAATTAAGATATGTACAATCTGTATTTAGAATTTTATAGCCTATATTGTCTAGTTTACTATCTAATCGTGAAAATTATTCAGTCTGTATTTGATTGACAATAAAAATGCGATTTTAATAAAACAGTCGCAAACTTAGTTGCTTTTTCCTGTAAAAATATATTTTTGTTTATTTCTCTTATCAATACATCTAGAACAACATATTCCTTTGATTAAGCTTTGGTTGACATGTACGTTTCTTATAAATCACAATATGATAAAAAAAAGTATCAGATTTTTAAGTTATTACAAAATTTACTAAAAATCCACAATGACTTAATCGGTTTTATCTGTAGGAAATCTAGAAGTGTCTTCGTTTAAGTCTCAAATCTTCAAATTATCATCACTAATCACAGTATTTTATTGACAATAAAGCATTTTTGGAAGCCTCCTAACCCTTAATAATACATAGTTTTAGGTTGTGTGGGAAAAACACGAAATAAAAAAATTAAAAAACAACGAACTTCAACAGTTTTTATTGATATCTCATAAACGACTGAACTGATTACGTTAAGATTTATAAAACAATATCTCAAAACTATACATCTTTAAATAAAAAAAAAAAATGCTAATCGGTTCAGGCGTCTTCGAGTAATCGCATCATATACTTACTACATCTACTACGCTCGCTCAGCAACTCTGCCAACTCGAACTCGAAAGCTAGGCCTCCGAAACTAAATAACACCATAATGTATGACTAAGGATGTTACTTTTCATTTTATAATTACACATAACAGTAATAATATAAGTAGTATTTGTACACTTGATAACCGATAGTCATTCATTATTGAAAGTTTTGTTAGGAAAAATAAAGCCAAATTCCCTTTGGTCCGTTTTCGTAATTATGGTTTCGTAGTTACCTACGTAAGAAGAATTATTTTTCACCGTTTCGTAATTGATTACCAAAGCGGAATTTAATTTCTGCATTCGTAATCTGTTTCGTAGTTGACTACGAAACAGGTTTTTTTTTGCATCATTTGGCTGCGAACCGAGAATTATGTTTCACTGTTTGGTAATTCATTATCAAAAGAGAATTTATTCCTTTTTAGTAATTGAGTTTCGTAGTTACCTTGGATAAAATATGTTTTTGCAGGTAGTAACTGAGTTGTCTACAAAATGGAATTTGTTGGAGTTTCGTAATTAATTTATTCAGTTTTGCAATTAATGAAACCACTAACGCTAAATAAATTCTAAATGAAATAATTGAAATCGGAACTTTCATAGCTTTTTGTATTTCCACAAAATGGAATACAATGAATTCAATATAGTTTGTACCAAATAATTAAAACGTAGTGATGCCTTTTTTCTTTTGTTGGTACATAATTATGTACTAGGACTTTCAATACCGGTATTTTTAGATTACCAATACCGCGATCCCGGTATTGAAAGTCCTAATATGTACCTACCCAATAAAATAAAAGTTGTCTTATGAAAAAAAACATGACAAATTATGACATAGCATCCAGCAAAAGATTAACAATATACAAGGTGGCCAAAAAACCTCTCTGGCAACGGGAATACACTTATTTTATGGCCACAGTTTATACAAGCAATCCATATTATTCTGCTTAAAATTCCTCAGGATCTATTGGATGCCGACTACTCACGATCGATCTTTAAGGCATGCTCTGAGGGCGGCCTATGTCCAGTAGCAGTGGAAATCTATCGACTAAAAATATTATGGAAAATGGCTAAACGAACAAAGATCTCAAAACAGTATCAGGCAGTTTATGAAAATTAACTAGTGCAGTAAATTCTTTTTTCGTAATCAATTATGAAATAAGAAAAGTAAATATGTTTTGGTAATTAACTACGAAAGAAGAATTAGTAAGCAATTACGAAAACGGAAAATAAATTCCGCTTTGGTAATCAATTACGAAACGGCGAAAAATAATTCCTCTTACGTAGCTAACTACGAAACCATGATTACGAAAACGGACCAAAGGCAGTTTCCCTGTTCCCCGTGGCGAGTCTAACGAGTTTTCTACTCCTTGCACTCATTGTTATTAATTCAGGGCCCGTAATTTTCATGCCGATGACATCAATTTCACGTCACGCTCCATTTAGGGTGATCCGAAATAGTTTTATTGATAATTATTAATCATTAGTCATCAATCATTTAAATCATGTACAAATAGCTTCAAAAGTAGTATATTTACACGTAAAATAAATAATACCTACTTGATACGTGAACCATAAGTAAATCTATTTGATTTGTTTCCATACATACATTTTATTTAATGATATTGTTAACACATTTCCATAATTACGTAGAAAACGGAATTCCTCTTTAACGTAAAGTACGTATCAAGTAGGTATTATTTATTTCACGTGTAAACAGACTACTTTTGAAGTTACTTGTACATGATTAAAATGATTGACGACTAATGATTAATATTTAACAATAAAACTATTTTGGATCACCCTAAATGGAGCGTGACGTCAAATTGATGTCATCGGCATGAAAGTTACGGGCCCTGAGTTATTATACACTAGCGCTTAAATAGTCTTTTACACGATTTTTTTAACAAACATTACGAGAAACAACAACCTGTGACATCGGCGCGTGAGTCGCAATTGAGTGAAGTTACTACGGCGTGAAGCTCGTACGCGCACATAATTGGTTTCTCCTGTAGAGATTTACGTCAATATTGAAATATAACTACAAGCAAAAGCAACTAAGTCGCTTTTACATTTTTTGGCAGTATGATATTGGCGTTGTTTGGAAACAATTATCTACTGGAAAAACATGCTAAAGGCATGTAATGTGTTCAACCTGTCGTAAAATAAATAATTTAATAGAATCATTTTTATGCTAAAACCAAATAAGTATATATAATATTTTTTGGTAAAACATAAAATGGGAATGTATAAATGCAAATAAACACTATGTACTATTAACAGTTTTTACTTGGCGGAAAAATCATAAAGTTTTGTATTAAGTTATGTATATCAGATTTTGGCAGTGAATATTTCAGTAAAATGACGTTTAAGTAACTTTATCTAAAAGCTATCTTTGGAACGGAGAGTCGTATCAAAACATGGGTTTTACTAGATTGTAGTCCTTGAAATTCTTATTCCAAAGGCGTAAAAAACACGATTTCGTGAAAAAGTCACTTAGTCGGTATTTGCATTAATAGGACGATATAGTAATAACACTTTTATTACTTACCGATACAATGACGCGGTCCAAGGCCGAAAGGCAAGTATGCGCAAGAGTGCCTGTCAGCTATATTCTCAGGAGAAAATCTATCAGGATCAAATTTCTCAGGCTCCGGGTAGTATTTCTCATCGTGATGAATGCCCAAAACAGATATCATCACCGTTTGATCTTTACCTACTTTTGCATTAGTCCCCGGGCAAACGTAATCGTTTATGGCTTTCCGCTGTAAGTGATCAACGATTGGATACATCCGACGAGTCTCATCCAAAACTTGATCCAAATAAGTCAACTCGTTTAATGTTTCAAGCTCAATTCTGTTATCATGTCTTTTGAGGTATTCATTAATCTCATCCCTTAATCTTTCCTGTATTTTAGGATCTAGCGCAAGATGGTACAACATGAAACCCATGGTAGAAGCAGTAGTCTCGTACCCACCTGCGTAAAATATAAATGCTTGGGCTTCTATTAAACTGTTAGTTATTTTTACAGTCTTAGTTTCTTCTTTACCGGATCTTTTCGTTTCAGCATCTTTATTATTTTTCATTTCTAAAATCAAATCCATAAAGTCTTTTCTATTTGATGGTATTCCATTTCTTTCAGTTATCACCGTTTCGACGATTTCTTTAAAAAACTTCTTCATATATCCAGGAAATATGTCCATATTCAGTTTTTTGAATATACCAGGGTACATCATATCCAACTCGAAAGCAAAATTAAATGTGAAGATTTCCTTGTCTACTCTCTTCAGTGTTTCTATAGACCCACGGAAGGTGTCTATATCTAGGCCGAAGGCACACGCGGATATGGTAGACATCGTATACTTCTGCACCAATCCATGGACATTCTGCTCAGGAGCCTTGTCTATGATCTCATTCACATATTCAGTAAACTTATCAGCTCGATCATTAAGTAAGTGCATCATGTTTTTCAGCTTTTGATTGGTGAACATGGGTGAAAAGCGGCTTCTCAGAGCTCGCCAAGTATCACCGTCTGAGTGGAACAAGTTTGTCCCTAGTCCTGTTTTGCTGAACTCAACGCCACGGTCCACAAAGTTCTCGAAATCCTTAATCATGATATGCTTTACGACGTCTAGATCACGTATTAATAAACTAGGTGTTGTCATCCGGAATATTCCCACAACTTTCTCATTTGGATAGCTATCGTAGATTTTCTGGAATACAACTCCTGCTGGCACAAATCTTAAAGCAGATTTTAACATGTTGCCGAAAACTGGTACGGGTTTTGGTCCAGGAACATTTTGAACTTTCCAGTAATTGAATGTTCTTGTAAAATAATAGTATAGCCCACAGATGCCTGTTACTAATGACACGGTCCAAAGAGAAATCATTTTAACTGAAATATTTTAAACAGTTTGCTGCTATCGATTTGTTCAGAGTGCCAAATAATGGACTGATGTAATCATTTTATATGTAAAGATAAGTATTGGTCAACAATGTTGTGATGACTAGCGTTATAATATATGAATCTTTAGGAAAATTATTCACGGTGAATCTTTTCTTTTAAATGAAATTCAAAACATACTCGTACATGTCATGCATCTGTGAATATTTTGTCACGAGCGTCACAATATCGTCTATAATTTGTTGTACTCGTAGATATCGATTACTTATCCGACTAAATTCGTGCCGTGGAAGGATAAAAATGTGTAAGAAATATTGATGATTTATTTTTTGAATCAAAGCTTTTTCACTTGATAACTTATTGAAATCTTCGTTAATACCCATAAGTTGTTTACGTATAGTGATTACCAGTACACCTAGCCAAGATGCCATTTTGCAATCATATACGATAAGCGATGAGTCAAGTGACAAAATAACGTATGAAAATGCTAGCGGATTAAACAATTACGTTCAAATTATCAATCACACAATTGCATGTATATTTTATTTTAGTAAGTATATTTGTGGCGTAGGCGTAGAGTAGTTTCATTAATAGTAAGTAATCTTGTATAGCACCACCTACAACTTCTCTGCTTTGCCTTAAGGTTGACTGGTAGAGAATGCCTTTTGGCATTAAGTTCGCCTTCTGGACATTAAGGTTTTCTTTTGCGCAATGAAGATTAAATAAATAAATAAAATGGTCACGTGACTTTTCGTTCTAATTCTCATACGACACATACACACATCTGTGTGTTATTCTCATACATTTACAATTGCAGAATGGCAATAAATGTATGAGAATGACACACAGATGTGTGATGATGTTTATTATTTACTCGGAACTAAGCAATCTAAGCATGTCTGATAATGACTAGCTGATTTTTTTCGATGTGCGTTTACTATAAGCGTCTGCGCCACTAATACTATATCTGCCACTTATCGGAAACTACGTAGGAAAGAGCGGGATGGAAATGATGCCAGATAAGCTTAAACAATAATATATTATAATAAACGTTATGTTATTTAAGCGTGACTTGTATTTTTGTCAAATAATTTATGGCAAACGAACACGACATATCACGGTTATTTACATATGAAGGGTTACATGAAATGAACAAGCATTGTCTGTTCACTTAGCAACATTGAGCTTATCAACAATTTTATTATCGTTGTTTGAAAGTTGCTTCACATCATCAATCTACCTCAGTCCACTGCTGCTATGCTATTCTCTTATTCACACATTCGACGCTACGTTCGTCAACGAGCTCGACGACAAGACAGCCTTCACTTCGACATAGAGCGCAGCGCTGCGAAAAACGGTATTTACTAACGTAGAACAGCTTGTCGTCGAACTGTAGGCGGTAACTCTCGACGCAGTGTAGTTCTAGCTCACGCCGCATTCGTCGCCGAGCGCTAGTGTCGTTTAAAGTGCATTAGTGAATACCATATTTAGGCTCGATGCTGCCGCAGCGCTGACACAGCGCTGTTAGCAAGGCGGTTTCCTTAGTGAATAACACTGCTGCACGAAGGGTTTCCCTATTAGCTATGCGTACAGACGCATGAGGAGGTAAATAATCCATAATCGCCACGTTGGGCAAGCGGATTGGCGATCGCAGTATAGTGTCGACTATGATGACGCTGCTGCACATCAGCTTCTATCAAAGTACGGTCAGTGATACTTCAATTCCTTATTCGACTCTTACACCCGCGGAAAGAGTTGGGGTGATGTCAAATGTATTCGTACAGCCGTCACCAGATGGCCAAAATTGAAAGTTGCTTACAAAATCAATAATAGTTATAAAACTTAAAAACATTAAATATTGATCACTAAATTCTAAAGCGAGTATCTTACATTCTGGAAATGAAGATCTTAAATAGTTATCATCATCATCAGCCTATGATAGTCCAATGCTGGACGTAGGCCTCTCCTATTAACTATGCGTATAGACGCATTAGGAGGTATATGCCCATAATCGCCTCACTGGGCAAGCGGATTGGCGATCGCAGTAATGTGTCCACTATGATGACGCTGCTGCCCATCATCAATCTTTTGTCAAATAATGGTCAGTGACACTTCAATCCCTTAGTCGACTCTTACGACATCCGCAGGAGGAGTTGGGGTGGTGACAAATGTATTCGTACTGCCGTCACCACACGGCTTAAATAGTTATAAACGTGACCGTTTTTTATTTTTTATTTTACATTTTACTCAATAAATAAATATCTAGGACATCTTTTACAAATAATCTTTGAAACATTTTCCTCAATATGGAGGTCCAAAGGGAAGGCCTATGTTCAGCAGTGGACGTCTTATGGCTGAAATGATGATAAATAAATTCTAATATGTACAGTTAAACATTTATTCGGACGTGCTCGTTGAAATACCATGCAAATTCAATAGAACGCAGCTGATATAGAGGTTACATACTATTATAATGAATTATTGAATTTAGTACAAAGGACGGTGCGATTATTAATTAGTATGCCGATATGCATGGCCAATCATATGCTTAGATGGCTACTGAATTGGTTATTGGTTTCAAAGCGTAGTTACAGAGGCAATATGGTTATTGTTTTGCTGGAATATCTAAATTATAAAGGGTCCGCCAAATAACGTTTTTTTTTTCAACTAGTGCTTATTTCGCGAATGGTAACACTTAGCTCATGTCTGATTTGACAGATAATTAGTTTTATCCTTCCGCTGAACGAATATGGTTGTGTAAACGCTTGAACAACGCTGGGAAATATTGCGACATTACTTTGAAAATCATGGTAATGTTGCAGAATGTGTACGAAAATTGCGTACGGATTTTGGAAGAAGAGAAGCACCGTCAGCTCCGTATCGGGCCATGTTGAACGAATTTTTGTTCACCAAAATTGAAGAGGAGGATATTGGCAACATTTGGTTTCAACAGGAAGGCGCTACGTGCCACACAGCCGAAGCTACACTCGATGTTTTGCGCCCTGTTTTTGAAGATCGCATTATCAGCCGCAGAGCTGATGTCGTTTGGCCACCTCGGAGCTGCGATTTGACACCGTTGGACTATTATTTGTGGGGTGCCGTAAAAGATAAGTGTTACGCCGGCAAGCCAGAGACAATTGACGCTTTAAAGGACAATATTCGTGAAGCCATTGGTGAAATACAGCTGTACACAATCGATAATGTGCTTAAAAATTGGACCGATCGTGTAGGCTACTGCATGGCCAGCCGAGGCAGCCATTCAAATGAAATTATTTTCCATTATTAACCGGAAGGATTGTACATTCAGTAAAAAAAAAAAAATTGAGAAAATATTTAGTAGTTTTTTTTTTATAGCATTTAAAAAAAAAAATGTTATTTGGCGGACCCTTTAGTAGTTTTCATCACACTTGCTGTCTAAGCGCGCCAATACTTGCAATGCGTAGCGGGAGTAACAGAAAAGTGAAATTCCCTAGGGAGTAATAGAAATGTCAGCAATTCAGCAAATTGGTTAAAATTTGTGAGTTACACTAAATTACGAAATCCACTTTTGATGATTTTTCATTAAATTATTAACTTATCTCCAAATTAAACAAAAAAACGAATATAAGCACCAGCCATTTCCTGAACTACAACTGTGGTCGCAGTTAGTGACCGTGTGTCAAATAAACCTTTCAAAAATAAAACAAACAAGATAAATATCATCTCAATAGGATAGTTAACTAAAAAGATATAGCATGCTTTATAAATGTCATATTCATATTAAAACTGACGAATTATATCGCCTGATAATGATGATAACTTGAGAACCCTATTTTTTTTTCTCTGATTCAACTAATAATATTCTTTGATTTAAATGTTTTGTTGATATCGCAGAAAACGCGATGTCGGCGTTATCGCGCGATAATGGCGTTCTCGCTGTTTAGTTTACTGCCTCGGTAAATCACTTGAATTGTTGAATGTGCGTGGAAAGCCGCGCGGCGGGCGTAAGCGAGGGCCGACGGGCGGATGAAACTCCATAATATATCCTTAATGCCAAAGTAACTCAGTCTTTCTGTCTATTATTCTGTTGGTAAATCTGCAGAAATACTGACTTTTCCTTACCACATCAGCTGCGACCATATTATAAAACATGGACGTCTCGCCAGCTCAAAAATGCTCCCAAAAATAATTGTTCAATTGTCCCAAGACGGGCAGGATATAGCACTTTTCTTAACACCGCGCATATTTCGGCGCAACATCGTTCACAAAAGCTTATAAAATATAGCCAATCAAAACTTTGACGGACCAATCACACTATTTTTAAATGGCGGTTTTAGTTTTTATAGGTTGACATTGAGACTCATTGCACCTAGATGCATTGAGTAGAGGGTAGGGTGGGTCACTGATGTATGAAGAAAAAAAAAGTATTTGTTTTTTACTAGGAACAGTTGTCAATAGTTCCGTAATTAGGTCGACAAAGAGTGTGCAAAATTATTTGGCTATCGGAATTAATTTTCTGCCTCCGGATCTAATTGAAAGATTTCATAGAAACTTCAGTACATTTTGTACTGACCACAGTTGATATCTATGTTTTTACTTTTTATTGCAACTTGAGCTATGTTTGAGTATTGTGTTTACCTGAAAATAGCTTTTCTATAGTTATGGAGCCAAAAGAGACGAAAAAAAACTTTTTTTTTTTGAAGTTCCATACATTTTAAGAAAATTACTAATCAAATCCGGAGGCAGAAAAACTTAAATTAAAAATATAATAAAAATAAGAGTGATAATCAAATATCAAATGGCACCGTTTTGTAACTATTATCTTCAAAAAATCGAATTTTTTGAAAAATGACCCACCCTAGTAGAGGGTGACACTTGTCAACTAAAATTCAGGACCGTTTTTGAAAGGCAATTTATTATGGCGTGCGGTTTCTGTTTTATTTGTTCGTAGGATATCAGTCATTATTTATAAGAGATTTCTAAATACAATTTGGATGCCAATATTACTTGTAAGATAAAATTTAAATTTAAATGACATTTAGTCGACACTAAAATAAGATACCCATAGTATAAAGTCAAAGCTTTCAGGCATAAATTCATCATCAGCCTTTTCCGGTCCATTGCTGGCCATAGGCCTTTGCTATTACCATAGGTATGGACCTATTAGGAGGTAATGCCCATAAACACTAGAGTATAGAGTGTATTCACTATTATGACGCTGCTGCAGTGTTATTCACTAAGGAAACCGCCTTGCTGTCAGCGCTGTGTCAGTGCTGCGGCAGCGTCGAGCCTAAAAATGGTATTCACTAATATACTTTAAACGACACTAGTGCTCGGCGACGAATGCGGCGTGAGCTGGAACTACATTGCGTCGAAAGTTTGACGTTTAATGTATGAACTTCGTATTCTCTAACGAAAAACAGCGACGAACTCGCCCACAACCTTCGCTCACAGCCTCGATTCCTAATGTCAAATATCAAACAGCTAGGATTTTAGACAAGGCTGTCTCGACATCGAGCTCGTTGACGAACGCAGCGTCGAATGTGTCAATAAGAGAATAGCATAGCTGCCTATCATCAATCTTCAATAAGTTGAAGACACATTTATCAGCATGCGTACGCATTTTGTCTATAGAAAATGTCAGTTTAGTATGGGACCGCGTCCAGCTTTCCGCACGCGTACGCATGCGTACACGTTTCATAATAAACAGCCAATTTTATTAGACAAAATGCGTACGCATGCTGATAAATGTGTCTTCACCCTAAACGGATAGTCAGTGACATTTCAGTTCCTTAGTGGTATACTCCATTTCAAATACCATGGCCCGATGCCACTTAGAAGTTTTAAGGGGTATCGGGCCATTTTATTTGAAATGGAGTATAACGATACGGACAAAAGTTGGTGTCAAATCGTTAATCACCAAGTTATTTAATTTTTCAATCAACTTCAAAGGAGTCTCAATTCGACAGTATACTTTTTTTTTATTTGTTGGCCCATAACTTCCGATTTTGATGATTCTTTTTTTATTTGAAAGGTTATGTTACTGATTGGTCCCATTTTAAGGTTCAGTTCTGACAATGGCATCCATGAGAAAACCATACGTATACAAGTCATAAATTTTTATTTAGCATAATATGCACGACAAATGTACGAATAACTCAATATCATACGAACCGATTTCGATAATTCTTTTTTTCTAATTTTTTTTTTTAGCCTAATTGATAGTAACCCTGCCTACAAATCTGGAGGTTCCGGGCTCGAGTACCGGCGAGGGCATAATTTGTGTATTTATTTATAAAAAAAATGTTTTTTAGTCGTGGCTGTCTATTATTATATATATCGTCGCCTAGTACCCACATCACAAGCCTTAATTGAGCTTACCGTGAGACTAGGTTGATTTGTATAAGATATTTAACCCGAGATATTTATTTATTTTTATTTTATTTATATACACCAGGTATTACACCTGTTTTTATTGATTTCCGTTAAACTGGACAGGTTACTTGGGACATTAATCGAAGTTGCCTGGTATATCGGCTTTTGTTAATTTCGTAAAAAATATATATTTTTCGTTTTTATACATAATAATTGTAATGGCAAGCGTGAGAGAACCTTAAGAATAAGATCTCAGGTGACTGACTGCAGACGTCAAAATAAGTAACATTCGGATGTAATAAAGGTTGCAACACACTTGTTCAGTCATTAAACTTATTTTTTAAATAACTCAATAATAGTAAGAGTTATCACACTAGTTTCTTAGAGAAATTGATTATTTTTGACCTAAATAAGCTTTCCTTTAATTTAACAGAAATCAATAAAAACACGGTGTATATCGTCGCTTGGTACCCACACCACAAGCCATATATTATATCGAGCTTACCGTAGGACTGGGTTGATTGTGAGATGTCCCAATATATTTATTTACATATTTAATTTTGTGATTTCTAATCCATCACTTGTACCACAGACTGATCCAACGCGATGCAAGCCGCGGCCGGCCATTTGTTAACTTTGCGTTTAACTATTCGGACAGCCCACCCCCTCAGATCTTACGAGCAAAAACACTGGCTTTCCAGTACCACTTTACATTATACTACTAAGCTACCAAAGGAGATTTGGATAAGGGGTGATTGCAAAAAAATTGTAAAACCGTCAGTAGAATCTAAAAAAAAATGAAACAAATATGGCTGACTTTCAGCACTTGGCGTCTATGATATATCGTGAAACATATTCGCAAATACATTTTACGTTAATAGTAATAAATGTAAATAATTTCTACAAAAAATGTATGTGAAAAGGTTTAAAATTTTAAGTTCGTAATAAAACCAAGATTGTGTTCTAAAACTGCGTGATTATGAAATAATGCAAGTTTTTAGGTTTGTAAATGTTAGATTCTACTGAAAATTGGTATACTTATTCAAAACAAAAGTTCAATAAAAACAAAATGTATGTCATCATTTTTGTTTTACCTACGAAGTTAAATTTTGACAGTGAAATAAAGCAACAACTTCAAATATTCTATGAGCGTTTTTAATTACCCGCCTTTTTCTACTGATAAAGGTTGTTTGACAGAGTACACACTGCACACTATAATTACGGCCGTGTGGTGACGGCAGTAAGAATACATTTGTCACCGCCCCAACTCCTCCTGCGGGTGTCGTAAGAGTCGACTAAGGGATTGAAGTGTGACAGACTGTTATTTGATAAAAGATTGATGATGGGCAGCAGCGTCATCATTACATAGTGGACACATTACTGCGATCGCCAATCCGCTTGCCCAGCGTGGCGATTTACCTCCTAATGCGTCTATACGCATAGTAGATAGGAGAGGCCTACGTCCAGCAGTGGACTATCATAGGCTGATGATGATGATGATGATGACTATAAAGGTCTCTGCCCACTAGACCGTAGCATACCATGACCGTAGCATGAACGTATCAGACAAAAAAATATTCTTTGTATGGAAAAGTATGAGACTATGCCCACTAGGACGTTCCGTCGCCGGCCAACACCGTCGCGTGCCATGCACGGACCGGCAAGAATTGTCGGCGAGAATATTTTGCCGGCCCCGACACGCTACGTGCATGGCACGCAACGTTGCCGGTACGGTGTGCGCAGGCGACGAAACGGTGAGCATACGGGTTCTATTTACATTTTTGTATTGTATTTACAATTTTTATCCAAAACTCTCCAAATTTTTCACTTTTGATAGTGAGTAATAATTTTCTTATGGCGAAACAACGCAAACAATATAATCAGCCTCGCTATTTACTGAAAAAAAATTACTTAATTGATTGTAAACCCGCAAACCGAAGATTTTCATCGAGATCGAAAAATATGACTTCGTTTCTTACAAACAAAATAATTAAAAGAAATATCAATTTTGAAACAGTCGTGTAACTTAACGAATTTATCCAGATAGATTGCACAATTTGTTTCTTTTTTACATGGTATGAACCATGCTTTTGATGTGGCTTTCTAAAATAAATTTTATTGGTTTTAGATTTTTATTACAATATGTACCTACACAAAATCGATATATCTTTTTTTTGGAAAAAATTTTTTTAATTAAATTTAAAATTGATTATTGTTCCAACACTATTAGAAGATGTAAAAATAATCAAACAAACTCAGTACTTGACGGAGTCACATTGACAATCATGACAAGAACATAATGTACTCTCATAAATCTACCTATAGACAATATATTTACCAATTTCAAGAAGTTTAGTTTAATATCATAGATTACATTTATCAGTGTCTAGGTTACCTAGACATTGATAAGTGTAATTTAATACTTTAATAATATTAATGATAAATAAACACATTCAGCCATATAAATGTATAAGTAGCATAACTAACGATTCGAAAGTGCTTGTTGCTAAGCCTACTCAATAAATAATTTTTGACTTTGACTTGACTCAGTAACAACTCTAGTACTTCAATGGATTTCGATCGCAGTTTACGATGTCTGCTCAGAAAAATAGGTGTAGAAATAAACTCCTAGGAAAATACTAGTAGAGCGATAGTAGTCTAAAGGGCGCGAAAACAATTTGAAACTGATAAAACTGTGACAATGGAACGATAACGACGGATATGAATTGCTCATACTACGGGGATGATACGTAGTTGCGACGCGGATGATACGTGGTTGCGACGCGGATGCAACGGTCACTAAACGGGCTTAGCACGGATATGAAACGATGTACACACGTTATAGTGGGCATAGTAGTCCGTGTCGTCTCACATTCCGTGCCTGATACGTTCCTGCTACGGTCATGGTATGCTACGGTCTAGTGGGCAGAGACCTTAATTAGTATGATTAGATTAGTGAAGTAATTGTCAACGTGGTTGTGACTGATGAATCGAACCATATGCAATTCAAATATTTCAAGACTTGTTTCTTTTTTTATATTTGTAAGAATGAAATGTTTGAAGAAATTCGATTTCCCTCTCATGACTACAAAAAAATTCACTTCCTAAGAATCATTTTGCAATCATTTTATTCTCCAAATCACCGTTTACCAACATTACATTTATTCAGTTTTTATAAGGCCTATTTCTAAACCAAATGTTTTATTAAAACTAAAATTTTCCAAAAAAATGTCACTTCGCATATTCAGCCTGAAGCATAAATTGCGAAAGATATTGTTAAATATTCAATATTTACCGATTTGGTATTTTTACTGATGCCTACCTACTCCACTTACACTTGCACCTTCCGCCTAACCCCAGGTTAGTTGGTTAAGCCGGTGCGAGAAGATCCTTGGTAAATAATTAAACGAATATATACATTACGGTAGAAAAGTATATAATTGTAAAAATAATCAATGTGCGTAGTTAGCCGGTTTTATCGTAACGCTAAATCACATCATTTACAAGGGTTTATTTATAATGGTAGGGTCACCCAGCAATAGGTACAATCGATTTGAGATTAAAGGTTTGTTTTTTTAATCCATTTATAGGCCCATTAAAAGTATTATCTACGAGTATAATCGTTAAGAAACACTTAGGAAACTAAAATAGCTGTCAATAAAAGAAAACGGTGGATAAACATCTCCGCTAAAAGTAATACCCCATTGCGGTAATGGCAGCCCTGCTCGGCCCTAAACAAGTACACAGGAAAAACGCCTTTAAAATTGTTATAATCCAAGTATACTTATGTTCAAATTCCTTTGAACAGAATAACACGCGTTTCGAAGCGATGGGTTATTTTGAGTATATAAGTAACAATTGTTTCGACATGTTCGACAATTCGTAGTACATTGTCGCAGGATAAAAATGATACAATTTTATAGTGAACAAGAAAACTAGAACAAAGTACAAGTCTTAGTACCGAACTACTTTGCAGGAAATCATAACCAAAACGAAAGTCTTAAGGTGCATTTAGACCAAATGAGCATTCGATCATTCTATCCCCCAAGGCTTGTGTCTCTCCCATGATGTTAGGCTCATCCACCATATCTTCAATCTCCTGGTTCTTTAGCACTCTCCAGCTTCCATGCGGCTGTCGCTTTGGGCCAAGGATCTTCCGAAGAATCTTCCGTTCTGTGACCAGCAGCAGGTTCTCTTCTATAAGTGTTAATGTCCATGCTTCGCATTCGTACATTAGTATAGGTCGCAGTATGGTTTTATAAATCCGGATTTTGGTGGATTTACTTAGAAGTTTAGACACTAACACTTTATGAAGGGCAGCAGTGCATCTCAAGGTATTCTGGTGCAGCCTAGGTACCAAAATTTTGCCACTCCCTTGTACGTTGTATCTCCAACATGTAGGTCTTGCGGTCTGTCGCGGGTATTTTTGTAGCGCTTCATGTGGAGATACTCTGTTTTTTCGTGAGATATCCTTAAGCCGTACTAATCTGATTACTCCTTTCGATTACTTTTGTATACTTGTAATTTAGATTACAAAGTACACACACAATAGTACATTACTATCTTAGAGGACGAGAAACGAAGGGTTACAGGCCAAGTAGACATATCTACTCTAGGGATACGGATATAGATAGGGATACGCGGTCTGTAACCCTGTTTCTCGCCGAGATTTGTATAGTGCTTTTCTCAAACTTGCCATGAAATAAAACGAACTCATTTCGCTGAGCCATACTGTTTAATTTGTAAATAAACTAATATTACAGTATCGTAAAACATAAACAAACATTCGCGTCTAACTTTTTTTGAAATCTGTTTGAGGTATCTTTTTACCTGCTGGTATAGTTAGACACTATTTCTAAGGTTATTTTTTTTCTGTGGCTGAATGTCAAGACCTACTGTCACAATATGACGTTTCAAAACAAAAGACAGTTTGTTTGCAGTCTTAGGTGTGAAATAAATAAATCAAATCTTAGCTCATGACACCGGATACATAGTGTTTCCGGGTCTAATTTAAAGTAAGTAAGTTCAACATTCCGTAGCAAGTTTGAATAAATGTAATTTACAGAAATAATCAGATATTTTTTTACCCAACTCTACAATTTAGCAACATACTAGAAACTACAGTGCAGGTTTTTACAAAATAACGAAAGCGTTTGGAAATCTCACAAAAGACGAGTGGTAATCCACAAAAGTGCATGGCAGCCATATTTCAATCTGCGTTAGCGACAGAAAAGAAGCCTGATTTACAGCCAATGGTAGTCTCGAGATTTCACTGACGATATTTCTTACCGTTTCAAATGCGCTATTATGTGGGAAGAGTTGTGTGAGTAATTTATTTTACCTCTTTTAAATATGTGGTTGTTTGCTTATTAAATGGGTACTTTTTAGGGTTCCGTAGCCAAAATGGCAACGGAACCCTTATAGATTCGTCATGTCCGCCTGTCCGTCTGTCACAGCCGATTTACTCGGAAACTAAAAATGCTACAGTATTTAATGAAATTTGGTAAGGATATGAGTTGTATGAATCGCTACAGGATTATGATAATATTGTAAAAAAATAATTGGGGTTGGGGCCCTCCATAAATGTAACTGAGGGATAGATTTTTTTTTTAGATGGATATAAGCGTATGGGTTATCAATAGAAAGGTCTTTAAAAATTTTATCAAGGTTTATGAATCTCATTTATAACTATTTAAGCGAACCGTTGTCGAGATATCAGCTCTCAAAAAATGTTTACCTCCCCTGTATTTTTTAAACGACGCGGTATAAAAAAAAGGATGTTATGCACATTGATAAACTTTATTAAAGATTTTTAGTTTGATTAAATTATCTTTTATAGTTTTTGAGGTAGCTTAATTGAACTGTATGTTTTTTTAGTGCTACACTGATGCTGGTACGAAACCCTTCGCGCACGAGTCCGACTCGCACTTGGTCGTTTTTTTGTTATTATGTCAAGTCACCCAGGGGGCAATTGTTACATAGTTTGCTAGAAGAAGGTATTCTATAAACTCTACTATCATGATTAGGGGGTCCTACCTTGGAAAGGCCACAAAGGTCAAAAAATTCAAAGTATGTACAAATTTAATGCTATTTATTAAACTGTGATTATAAGGGTGACCCAGGAAAACGCCCCCCCTCCTCTTTCTCCGAAAAATCTTTGTACGTATAATGTACACAAAAAAACAAATAATACTCTAATAACCTACTTGTGTTATTCGTTAGTTTGTGGGCTGAATTTGTCAAATCTGGCACAAGGAGTAATCCAAAAAGCCTCGTGGCAACCATATTTCAGTGCTACGTCGGCACATAAGTGGGCCCTGATTTACAGCAATAGTCTGAAGATTCGTCTGGAGATATTTCTAATGCAATATTATCGTTATACGCTGCTATTCTTACTCAACCCGACGCATACTGAACCGAGCATTTTGGCCGAGTGTGCTCCGAACGAGGACTCTCTTAATGAGTCGAAACATTATAATATTTAAATATGTTTGAGTTTCAGGTATGTATAATTCTAAAATATTTACTAAACCTAGTATTTGTATCAGAACTTCATGAGCTTATTCCGCTATCCCCATTTTACCATCGAGCTTCTAGACGCATCAGGTCCCACCCTTACTTGGTAGATATTCCATCTATTTGCACAAAGCGCTTCTGCCGCAGCCACGACATTGGTCTAAGGCGACCGGCTTAGCGGAATACCATACGTGCGAGAGGGAGTACCCATATTGGCATCCCGCTCCAACTCATGGATTCGCTCGCCGCTGGTCGCCTTAGACCAATGTCGTGGCCGGGCCTTTCGCGTCTTCCTAAGTTATTCGTACTACCAAGGAGTGGAATTCCCTGCCGGCGTCTATATTTCCGAGATCATATAAGCCGTCAAGCTTCAAGTCAAGGGTGAATAGGCACCTTCTGGGCCAACTCACTCCATCGTAAACCGCGTCTCTCCCCTCGGCTAGTCTGTGGCCATGAGTAAGTCCATTTCAAATTAAAAAAATCATTTGATGGATAAAACACCCGTATTAAGAGAGAAAGAAATGTTTCCATTAATTGATTGCTGTAGATTAGAGGTTTATAATTATAGCGATGATGTAACTGAGCCACTTGGACCGGAAATGTAACTATGCACTTGAAGTAAGATAAGTTGTGCTAGATAAAAAAAAAAAAAACAAGTTTTTTGTGAAAAACTCAGAATAATATGCTGAATAGCCAGCATCATGCTGAGTAGGGCCCATTTCGTGGCACTATGTAGACTGTATTTGTTTTTTTTCATTCTGTAAAGTGTAAGAGTCATGAATAAATGTTTTGAGTTTGAGTTTGAAATCAAATTATTTCCTTAGTTATATGATTTGTGTTTTTAAATAAATGACACTACTATATGTATATGCCGAGATCCAAGAACTGGTGGCCGAACCGAATGTTATTGGGGAGACCAAAGCCTACCGTCTCCGTTGTCTTGGCCATCTTGAGAGAATGGAGGAGGATCTCAACGTCAAGAAAGCATACTTGGGTCGTCCGACGGGCCGTCGTCCTATCGGCCGCTTCAAGTATCGCTGGAAAGATCTGGTCGAGGTGGATCAGTGCTGGTGACGACTGGCATGAAACTGCTCAAGACCGAGTGAAATGGCGTGCTCTTGTGTCAGAGGCTAATCTCATTTTGGATCGTGCGACCGTCTAGTAAGTAAGTATATGACTACTATAAATTATAAATATTCAATGACACGTAGCAAAGAAAATACTAAGGTCAACAACGTCCGAGGTGGAGATCAAACCCACGTACTCAGCTTTCGTGGCCGGTCAAATATCGTCTGATATAATTATGCAATATCTTACAAGGCTAGGCACTTTTGACCATACTCTAAGGGCAGGCAATTTACGCGCATGCACCTTCTGTCCGAATACCTTACAGTACGGGATTTTGGTATAGCCAGAGATCTTGGTTTATAATCTTTCATAATCATCATCATCAGCCAATTGACGTCCACTGCTGGACATAGGCCTCCCCCAAAGAGTTCCACAAAGATCGGTCGTGAGCTGTCCGCATCCATTGGACACCCGCAACCTTTACCAGGTCGTCGCTCCATCTTGTGGGGGGCCTTCCCACGCTGCGCCGTCCAGTGCGTGGTCGCCACTCGAGAACACGCCGACCCCACCGGTCATCTTATTCTTTAAAGGGGTGAAAATCTAATTTTGGTGGCATCATTTATACTGAAGCTTCTATTCTTTACACTGTGCTACTTTGTCATTTGAAGGAAGCACGATACCTTATGGGTCATTCTCATAGGGCACGTTTTTTGGGCGTCGGGTAGAATAACTTTGTATTCTTGCATATATATGGCGTAAAAAAAATGTTGGAGGGTAGTTTTCGTTTTATTCTACCTGTAGCAGTTGTAATTTCGAAGATAATCGCTTGAGAACTAGTAATAAAAAAATATAAAAGCCTACTTTTATCACGCTCCATCAAGCGTACAGACTCCAAAATTTGGGACAAACCCCTTTGCAACTCGGGAACCACTACTATTACCTAACACAGGGTATTGTTTTATTATAGTCAATTAAACAAATTAACATTTTGTTAAGTTGATTGTTATTTCAACTGCTTGTATAAAGAAATATGATTTTTTCTCCGCGCGTACGAATTTATGACTAAACTCCGTCATTGGAAGCAAAACAAAATTTCACATCACTATTTGCAATTTTACGCACATCACTATTGCATTGAGCGAGCCAGTTCAGTCTTGTCTGTGACACGTTGGGCGACGGAGGTGCGTCTGGCGATGCTGGGCGATTTTACAAACGTAAGTATCTAATCTCCGTTTTTTGTCACTTGCATTTTCTCAACTCCGTTTAGTCATTTATTTTTCTATTGGTGTGATTGATCGTTCTACTATTTAAGTATAATGAATTGAACTGTATTACCTGTTAAATGCGTGTAATGTCGTTGTTCTAAATAAGATAATTAATGAAATAAAAATAAAAAATAGCTTTCTCCCTAGGCTCCGTCAAATAAACTCCGTCAAATATTTAGACGGAGTTGAAAAATTTTTTGGATTTTGATGAGATTTGAAGGTTTATATGTAGATATAGTACCCGTGCGAAGCCGAGGCAGATCGCTAGTATTAAACTATATAAATTCTCATTCAGGTTTAAGAGCACTGTATCCATCAACTCCATATCATATTTCTAAACTCCGTATAAAAATATATCAACTCCGTCCCAATATTCTCAACTCCGTCTTGGTGAAAAAAACAATGGCTTATAAAACGTAAACTAATAGATATATATGAGGGACAAAAGTATACATATGATCTAAATAACTCAATGATTCGTATTTTATAGATAATACAGCAGTAAACATACTGTACAAAATCAAGACGGAGTTGAGGCTGAGAACGCCTAATTCTGAGAATGACCCTTATACAAATGACGAAATTATAACATTGAGAAGTTTAGAAACTTCGGCAAAAATGAAGCCATTAATATTAGGCGGTTGAAACGCTCAGAGATTCACACAAAGACGACTCGGCCGTAAAATAGTGCCAAATATATTCAACATTAGTTTCTCAATATTCATAAAATCCGTTGTCAAAATATGTAACCCTCCGTTTTACGAGTGCCTACGGCCTTTCATTGTATGGCGAAGCGCAATTTAGTATCAGGTTAATATCCGATATTCGTAAGGCGAGGGTTAACACTAACCGGGTGTAATAGCGGGGGGTGGAAAGATCGACGCACACTGGGAGGACAGTCAAAAGCAAAATGAGGTGAAAAATATGTCCCAGTACACTTTTATTCGGTGTAATAAGAACGTCGTAACATATTTATAAGATTTATTGGAAAACCAACAACACAGAAAACAATAGAAAGATATTTATAAGATTATTCTTTTGATACATAAGTTTGCACTTGACTGAAAGTAGGTCATAAGTAATAACTAAAAACTAATAAGGTAAGCCTGTACAAAACCGTATACTGGGGTAAAAGCGTAAATGTGGATGTCGTATTTTTAACTGACTTCAAAAAAAGAGGAGGTTCTCAATTCCACTGTTTTTTTTTGTATGTCTACTTGATATCTCCGAGTTCCGTTTATCAATTATAGAATAGAAGAATAGAATATCATTTATTTCAGTATAAGTAGGCATGCACACAGTTTTACAGTTTATACTCGTACAATACATACAAATGAAACCTTACAACTAACATGCATACCTTAGTTACACTGAAAAAGGTGAACACCTGACGCTGGTCTTCCGCGAACACCTGACGGGAGCATAGATGCGCGCAGCTACCAGTTACAATAAAGTTACAAGTATTACAAACATTTACAAATTAAGTATCACTAATAATTATGTCAGACAGTAAGCAGCGAAAATGAAGCAATGGACATATAATTACCGTTGAAAAATAAAAATAAAATAAAAGAGAAAATATACGACTAGCTTGGTCTACAATACGTAAATTTTGACTGAGAAAACAGATATACCAGAATAAATTATCCTGATTCTATTTGCTTTGAAAGAAGATAACTTATTAATTTTACTTTAAATAATTTCAAGGAAGTAAGTTGCCTAAGAGGTGGAGGTAAGTTGTTCCAGCATTTAGTGGCAGTATATTTAAAACTGCCACGGAATGCTGCACTTTTGTGTTTTGGACACATGAGAAGAGTCGACACTCTTTGGCGTTGTAAAAAATGGAGCTTATCATGTAGGTATCTAGGTGTTTGAAACTTCAGAATCCCGAACAATAGGCAAGCAAAGTGTAAAAAGCGCCTGGATTCCATGTTCATTAGATCGCTTCTATTAAGGTATGGCGTTACGTGTGTTCTAGGTGGGATTGTAAAACAAAAACGAGCACAAGCATTTTGGACTCGTTGAATCACTTTTTTTGTGTGAGACAAGAGGCAGGAACCTATAACAGTGTCAGCATAATTGAGTTTTGAGAGTATAAGTGATTCGCATAGAGTGATTCTAAGGTCTATGGATAAGTACTGCCGAAATTGATACAAAACCTTCAGCCTATAGAAGCAGTTTTTAGCAACATCACAAACATGATTATGGAATCTCAAGTCTACATCCATGATCACTCCAATTGATGACCAAAAATTTTTTTCAGTTTCTCCATGATTACCAAAAATTTTTTTCAGTTTTTTTTAAATTGGTGATTATTGTCCAATAATCTGCGAATAGATAATATTTAAAAAGACGATGTAAAAAAACTTTCCTGCACTTCTTTTTCGTTTCACTTATATCACATGAATGAAATACAAATATTTTAACGAATTATATTGCGTGTATTCATTAATTTATCTACCTACATTCTGACGTTTCGAACACTTTTCGCTTTCATGAATAATTATCGCGGTAGGTACCTAACCAAAGAAATATCACGTGGGCCATTTTTTTAAAAGTTGACCCCTCTAATTTTGTATCTGTGGATCCAAATAGTAATAAAAAATCAAATCCTTATAACATACTTTAAAATAAAACCATTTTGAACATAAAGGGCCCAAGAAAATGGCCCGATATGATCTTGGCCAGTTTTTTGTAAATTACTAACGCATCCACGACTAGTAGGTAATAAATAAATTAGTAATACAATATATCAGTTACGCTTTTAGTAAATTTTAGTATGAATCATCGTGATAATGCTAGGTAAACTGATTCGTCATCAATCATGATATAGCTCTACTCAATTCATAACGACTGAAGTACTTGACTAATCTAATCGAATTTCTATTATAAGCAATAATAATAATATTTACTTGTGAGTCATCGTTTTTAATTCTTATTAAATCCCCCGCATAGTCTGTATTGAAAAATTTTCTTGTCTCACATCATCAACCTATCGTAAGGCCCAACGTCCTATTTTTAGGACAACAAAATTTACTCATAACGGCCTATGACGTCATATTTTACAAAGAAAAATGAATTTTATTTTGTAAGTCCCAAAATACAAATAAAATGTAATTTTTTTAGGACATTGGGATATTATTTCACTTGTCCTAAAAATAGAATGGACCTTACGAGGCTATATCAGTCCACTGCTGGACAACGGCCTCTCCTTAGCCTATGCGTATGGACGCATTAGGAGGTGAATGCTCATAATCGCCACGCTGGGCAAGCGGGTTGGCGATCGCAGTAGTCTCCACTATGATGATGCTGCTGCCCATCATCAATCTTCGATAAATAAATGGCCTGTGACTCTTCGATCCCTTAGCGGACCCTTACGACACCCACCACCCAGCCAGCCTATTCCAGTCTAGTGCTGGACATAGGTCTCTTCCATTATTAACGTGTATTAGGATGTGTATACGTAAGTACAAAACCCCAATCCATCCCAATCCATCACTACGTGATTTCGAGGTGGCGTATTTGGCAGAGGCGATGAATGCTTGGTGTTTGGCCCAGGGATCGGATAGCGGTTTTTGCTCCATACAAAAGAACGGTTCGAATTCCGTTCTTTTTCGTTCTTCGGTTTATATTTATTTTGTTAATGGAGTAATTGAAAAATATAATGTTAATAATTACTTTGTAGGGACACATATGTAATGAACTATATGCTGACATAGCAATCGAGGTGCCGGCCGCGAGGCGCGGGCAGCGTCAGTTAGCCCCCGCCTAGCGACTTGCCCGGTTCATTCCCAATTCCCAGTATCAAGGGACATAGTAGAATCACCATTTAAGTAAATTATTATTTTGTGTTATATTTTACCTTCTGATTTGACCTTGTGGAGTTGTGTTATAATAAACTATATTTTCTTACAATCAGTGACTTTAAATTAATATCCAATCAGTTTCATTAAATCCTACATTCAGTGATTATAAACCAGTAATCCTACAAGTGGTGACCCCGACAAAAGAACAATAGTGACTATAGACGTTCAGTGTGTTAATATTCGGCTATAAATAGACATTTGTATTCCTTCGAACAATTTGGTTTCTTTTTACGGTTGTAGTTTCAGTGTTTGGGGGCAACTCAAATTGCGGGAGTGAACCGGGGGAGGACTTTAAAAAGACATTTGAAAATGTCAGACGGTGAAGCTGACGCGGCCGCCGCCGGGGCGCGCGAACGCCGGCCGTTGGCGGATGCGTCGGCTGCAGCGAGAGAGGAGCACACCAATAGGCAGCTGGACCTTGCTGCAGTCACCGTGGCATCAAGGTTGCCAGAGTTCTGGGCGGATCAGCCCAGGCATTGGTTCCTGCAAGTAGAGGCCATACTAAACCCACAGCATCTCAAGGATCAGGCGAGGTACGACCTTGTACTTGGGAAACTAACAAAGAGCGCGATAGGACAGATTACCGACTTGCTGCTAAACCCACCAGCGACAGGGAGATATGTTGCCCTTAAAGAAAAGCTGCTAGAGATTTATGAGGACTCTGCGAAGGCTCAGCTTCAGAAACTGCTCAGCGATATGGAGCTGGGAGAACAGAAACCATCGCATCTCCTTAGAAGGATGAGAGATTTGGCCAGAGGCAATGTTCCGGATCAAACACTATGCATACTATGGCAGAATCATTTACCCCAAACGGCAAGAGCAGCAGTTGCCGTTGCTGACACGCAGAACTTGGACAGCCTAGCTGCGATTGCGGATAAGGTGCTGGAAGCGGTGAGACCAACTCCTCATGTGGCGGAGGTGAAGTCGTCGACCTCACGGGGCGGAATAACATCCAGTCCGGAATTGGCTGCGGTATTGGCGGCCTTGGAGAAGCTCGACGGTAGGTTGTGCAGTCTGGAAGGTCAGTCTAGACGGTCGGATCGGTTCCGAAACAGGCAGAGAGGAAGATCAATCTCTAGGAATAGCACGCGACACCGTTCATCATCGCGAGGAAGGAGTGGCACCAGAAGAACGCCTGATAGCCCAGATTGGCTATGTACATATCATTACCGGTACAAGGAAAAGGCGCACCGATGCGTACCGCCATGTTCGTGGAAAACCGAGAGTTCGGGAAACTAGCAGAGGTACAAGAGCAGGCGGAAACTTGTACCGCTCCACCATCACACCGCCTGTGTATCACAGACTCCAACAGTGGTTTACGTTTTCTGATAGATACGGGAGCTGACATTAGCGTGATACCGGTTGGGAATAGGCTAGCAGTGAGTGAAAGTGTGTGTAACCTTTTTGCAGCTAACGGTACGGAAATTAAAACTTACGGTGTAAAGACTTTAGAACTAAATTTGAAATTAAGAAGAGTATTTAAGTGGACATTTGTTATTGCCGATGTAAAGCAACCAATAATAGGTGCAGATTTTTTAGTACACTACGGACTTTTGGTCGATTTACTATCTAAAAGACTGATAGATAGGTTGACAAGCTTAAGTGTAATAGGAGCAATGGAACATTGCGTAAATCCATCTATCAGAGTTGTAGATATAAATCACCCTTTTCGTGACTTACTAGGTAAATATCCCGATATTACTAAACCTGTTAATTTCAGAGAACCGCCTAGTCATGGGGTGGAACATCATATAGAGACTACAGGTCCACCGATATTTTCGAGAGCTCGACCACTTCCTCCGGATCGGTACAAAATTGTTAAAAAAGAGTTTAGACTGATGCAGGAAATGGATCTGCAGGCCTTCTAAGAGCCCTTGGGCAAGTCCATTGCACGTTGTTCCTAAAAAGAACGGCGAACTTCGCCCATGTGGAGACTATAGACGATTAAATGAGGTCACGAAGGACGATAGATATCCAATTCCGCGCATACAGGATTTTACGTATATTCTAACAAAAAAAAAAGTATTTTCGACATTAGATATCAATAGAGCATATCATTTCATTCCAGTGGCAGAGCAAGACATAGAAAAAACTGCCATAATTACACCTTTTGGACTATGGGAATTTCCAAAGATGGGTTTCGGTCTAAAAAATGCAGCGCAGACGTTTCAAAGGTTTATGGACACCACAGTTTTCCAAAATTTAGATTTTATTTTTGTATACATTGATGATATTCTTATAGCCAGTGAGTCCGAGCAAGAACACGAGCGACACCTGCAGGCTGTGTTCGAGAGGTTAAATCGTTTTGGAATAACGATAAACGTACCAAAGTGCTGTTTTGGTAAGTCGAAGCTGAATTTCCTAGGGTTCGAGGTATCTGCGGAGGGCACACGACCATTGCCAGAAAAGGTGCAGGCGATAACAGATTTTCCGAGGCCTGAGACAGTGCAAGACTTGCGTCGTTTCCTAGGTATGATAAATTTTTATCGTGCTCATTTACCAGGTGCAGCATCATACCAGGCGAAGCTCAACGAATACCTACACAATAGTAAAAAACGGGATAAGACGAAAATTGAGTGGACAGCAGAATCGTTGGAGGCATTTGAGAAATGTAAGCAAGGCTTAAAAAACGCGGCTACATTGTCTCATCCTCACGTCAATGCACCCATAGCGCTGATGTCAGACGCATCAGACTACGCAGTAGGCGCAGTACTTCAGGTTCAGGTAAAAGGCTCTTGGAAACCCCTAGGGTATTTTTCGAAAAAGTTAACAAGCGCTCAGCAGAAGTATAGTACCTACGACAGAGAACTATTAGGTATATTTCTCGGAGTTCGTTATTTCAGAAAGATGTTCGAGGGACAGCCTTTAATCATCTTTACAGACCATAAACCTCTAACCTACGCATTCAAGAACGGGGATAACAACAAGGAAACACCACGTAGGACAAGGCAGTTGTTATTTATAAGTGAATTTTCAACGGACATTAGGTATGTAGAAGGAAAAAATAACATCCCGGCAGATTGTTTATCGCGAGTTGAAACGGTAACTTGTCCCACAGCGTTAGATTACGAGGCACTTGCTGACGCGCAGGAACGTGACGAGTTCGTTTCCAATGAAGTAGCGAACACAAACAACGGATCACGTTTCAGAAAAGTTCACTTACCTACAGGAAATAAGGCAATCTATTGCGAAATAAATAATAGCAATATTAGACCTTATTTGCCCGTTGCCTTTAGGAAAGCTGCTTTCGATTCAGTGCATGGTTTAAGTCATCCAGGTATAAGGACCACCAGGAAGATGTTAGCAAACAGATTTTTTTGGCCAGGGATGAATCGAGATGCAGGCTTATGGGCGAAATGTTGTTTGCAGTGTCAACGAGCTAAGGTAACTAGACACACCAGCTCTGAGTTAAATGAATATCAGAATGTCAACAGATTCGAGCACGTGAATGTGGACATAATAGGACCGCTACCAACCACTGCTGAAGGATACAGGTACTGTGTTACGATCGTAGACCGGAAAACACGATGGCCCGAAGCATTTCCCGTTAAAGAAATAACTGCGGAGAACGTGGCCAAAGTCATCTATGACGGTTGGATAAGCAGGTACGGTTGTCCAGTGAAGTTGACCAGTGACCAAGGCAGACAGTTCGAGAGTAGTTTGTTTGGTAATTTGTTAAAGATTCTAGGAATTCAGAGGTCAAGGTCTTCACCTTATCACCCACAGAGCAATGGGATGGTAGAGAGGTTTAATAATGTGGTGAAAACTGCTTTAAAAGCAACCTTACAAGATACTCGTAACTCGTGGATAGACCAGTTGTCATCAGTTTTACTGGGTCTTCGTGCAGCGCTGAGAAGCGACACTGGCGTCAGTGCTGCCGAGATGACGTTTGGTAGAAGCCTACGTCTTCCAGGTGATTTTTATGATTCTAGGGAGACAGAGTCGGGTGCCGATGATAGTTTAGTTGAGAAAATTCGTCGAACAATAGGTAAGTATAAACCCGCTTTAAAGTCTCATAGTAATACAAAGACATTTTTTGTACATCCCGATTTAAAGACGTGTACACAAGTATTTGTCCGAGACGATACAGTAAGACGACCGTTGAAATCTCCATATGATGGTCCATTTAAAGTTTTAAAACGTTATGAAAAAGTTTTCAAAATTAAGTTTCCAGGACGTGTAGTTAACATTTCAATCGATCGACTAAAACCAGCATATTTGTTAGAAGATTCAGGCAATTTAGAATCAGACCAAATTCCTACTGATATAACTGACAGTCAGACTAATTTGAGACCCAATACTGTAGATGTACAGCCTAACATAAAAACAACGAGAAGTGGACGAATTGTTCGTAGACCTGTTCGTTTTGAAGAGGAATAGTAACAGGTCAGGTTATACTGGTTTAATGACCACGATCATTTAAGCTGTGAGTAATCGCATTTTAGCAAAAACATGTATTGCGACAGTTGTTGAACTAATTATTAGTTTTACTTATTTTGCTATTATACATGTAATAATTAGTATGTTAATTCTGTATTTTTGTGTGAATGCATTGGAGCAATGCTAGCACATGTGTAACGATAATTATGCTCAGTTATGAATTTTTGACGTTTTGATTTAGAGTTCCCGTAGGTCGCGATGCTCTCAACCTTACGTTGTAGGGATACCAAGGGTTACTCAAAATTTTCTCGTATTTTAGATTTTAATAATCTGTTTTATTTCGCGTGTTATTATAACATTCGTTATGATGATGATTGATGATTCTATTTTTGTATTGTTTACATTGTTGCTCATGCGATGTTGCGTAATGTACTTCGGTCATTTTAAGCGCACGTGTAACAACATGCATAGGTATATAAGAATATAATTCGTTTTGTAAGTCATTGCACAAGAAATAATTATGTCAAGTTTTTGCAGTTTTAATCATTATTTCTTTATTAAAAGATCCGTCTTTTTAATAAAATTACATTCGAGTATAATATTTTCACTTGAACAGTACTTACTGTACCTACATACTTACTTACAAGATGGGCTACGGTCAAAGCAAGGAAGCCAACAATAACGAAGTAATAGCAAAGGCAGAAATCGTTTCCAACGTAACTCAAGTTGAGTCAAGGTTGAATATTTTATCCATTATTTTGTTGGTGGTAGCAGGCCTGATAGCAGTCAGCCTGTTGTTTGCAATTAGAAGATTTTGTGTACAGAAAACCAGGCATTGGTTACGAAGAGAGATTGGAGCTGCCAGTATGATGACGCAACCAGTGGTTCGGGTCCAGACCCTGCCATCCCAAGCAGCCCAAGCTACTACGATTGTGTAAATTTTGAGACATCATTAAATTTCTATTTTTATTCCTTGTGCCAATGACATTTAGGGATAGTGTTTGTAGTGTTAAGTTACGGAAACTTCAATTAAACTCAGTGAATTTTTGTTTTACCATGTATACTTAAAAGTTATCATTCCGTTTCAATATTTTTGAGATGTTATAACTTAACAACTAAATGAAATAACAATAATAGTAATTTAATAACAGTGTATTATTCCGTCAGCATGAATTCCTGGTATCGCCCGCCGGCCGCCGCGAAGCGCAGAGCTTGCAGTATTAGGTTACAGTGTAGAGTAAAGTTGAACGACTAGCGACAGCGAAGCGATACTAGGCTATTCATACTGATAGAACTTATGATTTAACTTTTAAAATTTTTTTCTTTGTATAAAAAATTTGGGGAGGACTATTGTAGGGACACATATGTAATGAACAATATGCTGACATAGCAATCGAGGTGCCGGCCGCGAGGCGCGGGCAGCGTCAGTTAGCCCCCGCCTAGCGACTTGCCCGGTTCATTCCCAATTCCCAGTATCAAGGGACATAGTAGAATCACCATTTAAGTAAATTATTATTTTGTGTTATATTTTACCTTCTGATTTGACCTTGTGGAGTTGTGTTATAATAAACTATATTTTCTTACAATCAGTGACTTTAAATTAATATCCAATCAGTTTCATTAAATCCTACATTCAGTGATTATAAACCAGTAAACCTACAACTTAAAATGTCGAATACTACATACAGAGCGTAAAACATTTTAAAATATTCAGCTATATCGAGTTTTTCTAAAAAACCGGTTCCGATCCCTGGTTTGGCCTGTTCGAGCGAGGAATTGCCATCAAGGCGAGACGTGCAGAGGTCTTGGGATGAGCCTCTGTGCAGCGGGGCACAGGTGGGCTTGGTTGACTCCACCACCTTAGCAGCTGACAAAGCCCGTCTGCTTGCAGCGACGGAAAGGGAGTCAGGATATTGGCTGCATACTTACCCTTCCAGGAGTTGTGCCACATTTCTGGACAATAATTCCCTAAGGTTGGCTCCTGAGCTTCGTTTGGGTGCGGATATAGTTGTCCCCTACCGTTGTCGTTGCGGTGGTGAGATAGACTCCCGGGGTTGCCACGGCCTCTCCTGTCGGAGGAGTGCTGGCTGTATAACCCGCCACGCCAGTCTGAATGACGTGATCCGTCGAGCCTTTGCCAGCGTGGGCGTGCCAGCCGCTTTGGAGCTCTCTGGCCCGACTCGTGACAATGGCAAGAGACCAGATGGGATGACGCTCATTCCGTGACAGTTTGGGAGGCCGCTTATTTGGGATGCCACGTGCGTGGACACCCTCGCGCCTTCACATGTGGCCACCACTTCGGTCAGGGCGGGCGGGGCGGCTTTCGTAAAACATCGCATGCCTTTGTGGCTTTTGCGGTGGAGACTTTTGGGCCGTGGTATCCTGGCGCCCTCAAACTTTTTAAGGCGTTGGGGAAAAGGCTGTCTGAGACAACGGGTGACCATAGGGCTGACTCATTTCTTGGCTAGAGGTTAGGTATTGCCATCCAGCGAGGAAATGTAGCCAGTGTTATGGGCATTATCCCACAGGGAAGCGACTTGGGGGATGTTGTAGTTTAATTAAGTTAGTTATTAGTTTATAGTAGTATTCTAGTTTTAAGAATCTCAATTAAATGTTTTGTTGTTGTTGTTGACGTCCTAAGGCACCCAGAGGTGCAAAGGGCCTTCACAAGATCGCGCCACGCCTCTCTGTCCTCAACAACACTTTTAGCCTCCCTCCAGCTTAGGTCAACCATACGGAGCTCGTTTGAGACGGATCGCTGCCAGGAGTGCACTGGCCGCCCAGGAGGTCGGCTGCCGTTGGGCGGTTTCCAGTCAAAGGCGATGTAGGCGTTGTTTTGCTCTCCTCTCCGGATAGTGTGACCTATCCATCTCCATTTGAAAAAATCTCCATCAATGTTTTAGTATTATAAAATTAAATTAAATCAGTATTTTGAGAAACCAGTATTAAATTAATCCCATAAATGAATATCATGCTACAAAATAAGTATTTGAAGTGATACAATTTTTAACATTCATAATTCATAACTTAAGGTGGGCGCTCAGTGTAGGTTGTCCCTTGAAGTAATATGGTTTAATCAACAGCTCGGCTTATTAAGCAGTCAATTTAACGCGTGTGTTAAACGCTTAATAACAAAGGAGATTAACCGATTATATTAAACCGACAGGTTTAATAACGATAAAAATGTTCGTGTGAACGCCGCCTTAGCGCGACGAGATTTGGTTAAAGCACCTATTATACCTCCCTAAATCAGTCTATGATGACAGGGACAACACAGTATGTAAGACACGTGTGGAGATCTGATATTTATAATCGTGCCTAGGATATTATGGCATATTTGTCTGTGTTGATTGACCGATTTAGGAAGGCGTAATAAGCGCATAAAACAAGACTATAGAAAGACTTTCGATTTTTTACGAATTCCTTATTTTCATTAAATATGTAGTAGGTAGTGCGTAATGATTTTCCTTATCTTTTAAAGAAAACGTTTTAAAAGCCGGACGGAATAGTAGGTACATTACTGCAGACGCCGGAAAATCGAACTTAGGAGTAGGCTTTACACAGGATTAGTGCGACAATATGTAGACTATCCATCCCTCTTTTATTCATATAGTTGGTAAAAGATGGAAAATCTATCTAGCGGCGACATACTGACATACCAATCATGTGCTAAGCATACTCATACTCATACTTGACATGCGTAGGTCACAAATGTATATTCGCCCAAGCGTAAGCTCAATTATTATAATGTTTTATTTTTTTAACCCTTGTGATGTGGATACCAAGCGATGATATATATAATTGATAAATAGTTACATAGACAACCATGACAAAGGAACAAATATTGATAAATAAATACACAAATCGCTCAGGGATTCGAACCCGGAACCTCCAGCTTCGTAGGCAGGAACTACAAGGCC
The DNA here is from genome assembly GCA_025490895.1 of Thaumatotibia leucotreta. Lineage (NCBI taxonomy): Eukaryota > Metazoa > Arthropoda > Insecta > Lepidoptera > Tortricidae > Thaumatotibia > Thaumatotibia leucotreta. The sequence goes on from JALPQI010008525.1 coordinate 43,086, forward strand.
AAGGAGGCTGATAAACAGATAACTAATAGGATTTTAAAAGCGCAAGACCGTTCATTGTAGAAAGAAAGCCTTTGGCTATGTCCAGCAGTGTAGGCCTTTCGACAGTTTCGACGGTTGACTGATGACTTGATGAAGGTCGCAGGAGTCCGCTGGATGCGGGTGGCACAGGAGCGGTCATTGTGGCAATCTTTGGGGGATACTGCTGAATAGGCCTATTCAGCAGTATCTCTAAAATCTCAAAAAGTGGAGATTAATTTTTAGGTTGAAAATCTTTGACATTAGTCACCTTGTTTACCTGTCATGTAAATCTATTTTTTTTAAAGAGAAAATATTTTATTATTAAGTGTTATTGAAGTTCTCCATAAAACTGCAAATACTGCAATTGACAAAACGCACGAAAGAGGTTGATTCACCCAAATAAGTAATCATTGAAATCGCATTATTTTGGATAATACTCCATCTTCAGCAATCAATAATGTCTAAATTAATCATTCCATATCAGTACTTAAACAATGTGGCTTTTCCCATTCGATACGATCATAATACTTAATGTCGTATTTATTAATACCTAAATATGAGGGTGCGTTCCACGAAAAAGTCCACCGATGTCCCGTACGAACATGGTTTTTCTCAAAATTGAAGTTCTCTTTCGTGACTAGAGGAGTCAACAATTGCACAAAAATATACATAATTACTAACAAC
>JALPQI010008526.1:0-56674 GCA_025490895.1 Thaumatotibia leucotreta
GTTCGGAACCTTCTAGACCCGCTGCTGTTGTCAAAGCGCACGATGCTGAGGTAATTTCCATTTGAATGATACTCTCATGTCTCAATATTGACATTTTTCTTCAACTTACGTCGCGAGGCGTGAACCCACGTTCAGTGCTTGATAACGAAGAGAGCTCTCTGAAACATGTCGCGCAAAGAGACTAAATACACGTGAGTTTAATTGTATTTATAATTGTCTGGTTCCGTTCCTCGATGCTGAGGTAATTTAAACTATGTTACTAGAATGTTTGAATTTAGAAGCTTTCTCGCCCCACTCGCCCGCCACATTCGCCTCAGTGTCCGGCGACGGTCACCTCAAGTTGTGGTCGTGTTCGGAACCTTCTAGACCAGCTGCTGTTGTCAAAGCGCACGATGCTGAGGTAATTTGAACTTTATTTCTAGAATTTTCTCGCCCCACTCGCCCGCCACATTCGCCTCAGTGTCCGGCGACGGTCACCTCAAGTTGTGGTCGTGTTCGGAACCTTCTAGACCCGCTGCTGTTGTCAAAGCGCACTATGCTGAGGTAATTTATGTTTGAATGATACTCTAATGTCTCAATATTGTCATTTTTCTTTAACTTACGTCACGAGGCGTGAACGCACGCTCAGTGCTTGATAACGAAGACCTAGGCTCTCTGAAACAGAGATGGGCATTAATCGATTATTTTTTTAATCAACTAACTAATCGATTAAAGAATTAATCGTCACAAATTAATCGCGATTAATTTAATTGAGATTAACTTAATCGTCGCAGAATTGGATTAACGATTAATAAATCGTCATTTTAATCGACTAAATTACTCGATTAAGAATTTTTCAACACAGTGCATAAATAAAATAATGTATTATCGTTCAACATCCTTTGACGCCACTTGTCAAAAACGGACGAATGCTTCGACATATTATTTACCAAAGGTAACCGCGATTATGAAATACTCGCAGAAAGTCTTAGGTATTGTTATACATCGCTTCAGGTATAAGTCTATTAGGGTAACCTGAATTTACGACTCACAAAAAATCCTGATATTAATCGAAAAAAACAAATCTAATTAAACAATCGATTATGGATTTAATCGCTCGTATTTAATCGTCGATTAATTTAATCGTGATTAAATTAGTCGAACAAGAACGATTAAGATTTATTAATCGTCAAATTTAATCATTAATCGATTACTTTTAAGTTAATCTTAATTGTTAATCGTTAGTCGATTACATTTTGCCCATCACTGCTCTGAAACATGTCGCGCGAAGAGACTAAATACACGTGAGTTTAATCGTTTAATTGTATTTATGATTGCCGTGTGGTTCCGTTCCTCGAAACTGAGGTAATTTAAACTATGTTACTAGAATGTTTGAATTTAGAAGCTTTCTCGCCCCACTCGCCCGCCACATTCGCCTCCGTGTCCGGCGACGGTCACCTCAAGTTGTGGTCGTGTTCGGAACCTTCTAGACCCGCTGCTGTTGTCAAGGCGCACGATGCTGAGATAATTTGAACTTTATTTCGAGAATATTCTTCATTCACATCCTCGGGAAACGTTGTTAAAGCGCAAGATGCTGAAGCGATTTAAATAATATTACTAGGGTTTGAACTTAGAAGCTTTCTTGTGTCACTCTCCCGTCACATTCGCGTCCATTCAAGAATTGTATTACTAGAATAATTATTCTTTATGCAAATCCTCACTACATTTTGACATCCATGTGGCCGAACCGAACCTCGTAAGGGTCGTGTTTGTTGTCTAGATCTGCTGCTATTGTCAAAGCGCATGATACTGTTGCTGAGATAATTTAAACTCTTCATCTAGAATATTCTTCATTCTTCCTCGGTATATTAGGGCCCGTGTCCGGCGACGGTAACCACAAATTCTGGTCGTGTTCCAAACCTTCTAGACCTTTTGCTGTTACTCTTACTCTGATGTCACAATTTCGTCATGTTTTCTAAATTTACATAGCGAGGCGCGAACGCGGCCTCAGCGCTTAATAATGAAACCTAGGCTCTCTGAAACATGTCGTGCGTAGTGAGTAAACACGTGAGTGTAATATTTATAATTTACGTCTGTCGTTAAAGCGACCGATGCTGAGGTAATTTGGATTATATCAATATTTGAATAAGGTTGTTATTATAATGTTTGAATTTAGAAACTTTAGAAGGAGTTATTATACTATAAATATTAGATGTTATATACCAAAGAAAGACAACCAAGATCACCTAACGTCCGAGGTGGAGATCGAACCCACGTGCTCAGCTTTCGCGGCTGATGCCTGCACCCCTCGGCTACTCGGTCTTAGCAACCACCGGTCAATTTTCTCGGGTATATGCAATCCCTTAGTTATTGTACTTGGAGCTAGCACAAAAACGAATATAATAAGAAAACAACACTTTCACAAACAAATGTATATTTGGTGAAAACACCGGTAAGTAAACGTGCAAGTGCTCTCAAGGGTGACGACCGAACAACTGAACCATATTTGTATTCATGGAACTAGCTAGTAAACACAATTCAAATCGCTGTCACTGCACAGACAAGATAGCACTTGTATTCAGCCAATATCAAATTTCAATATTCAATAATTGTATTATTTTGTTTATTTGACAGATATATTTATCCGGGGATTGTGAAACATGTAAAAGACTATTTACTGGCGACTGATATATAGTTTTGTCTTAGGTGCTGTCGTGCGATTGGAGCAGGATAGAGACACACGCCATCGCCACGGCGGGCTCGGACGGGCTGGTTCGCGGATGGGATCTTAGGAGACTCACCTCGCCTATGTTCACATTAAAAGGTAACACATACATACGAGCCCCGATGCATATGTTCTCGTCCAGTTAGACAGTTTTTCGAGATTATCCCGTTCATCCGGGGGAAAAGGTTTAGAGACAAAACCTTCACTATTCAATAGTAGTACTAAAGTAGTTTCTTTGAGTATAAAATATTTGGATTTAATAAATCAGAATTAAAAAAAAAACTATTTTACGAGAGGTATTTTTTAAAAATTTTTCCACAATTTTTAATTTTGTAAATAATCAATGAATGTAAAGAACGCCTTTAATATTAAAGACGACATGGTACACCTGATGCACTGCGAATTTCGCGTCAAGCTTATAAGCGCGGAATTACGGTGGTGAACGAAAATATAATTTGGACACTGGTTTGTTAAAATCGATTTATTAAACAACAAAAGCGTACTTCAGATTGTTGTGTCTCTTGAAATGTAGTACATTAACCGTGACTAACGTTCATACAATTTATCATTAGCATAATGTGATCATTTTTAAAATATTCAAAAATTTGTAAAAATTGTTTCGAACTAGACGAAATCCACTGCATCGGGGCTCGTACATACATACATCATCAGCCTATGATAGTCCACTGCTGGACGTAGGCCTCTCCTATAACTATGCGTATAGACGCATAAGGAGGTAAATGCCCATAATCGCCACGCTGGGCAAGCGGATTGGCGATCGCAGTAATGTGTCCACTATGATGACGCTGCTGCCCATCATTAATCTTATAGGATGGTCAGTGACACTTCAATCCCTTAGTCGACTCTTACGACACCCGCAGGAGGAGTTGGGGTGGTGACAAATGTATTCTTACTGCCGTCACCACACGACAATAAAGAGGTAAATGCCCATAATCGCCACGCTGGGCAAGCGGATTGGCGATCGCAGTAATGTGTCTTCTATGATGACGCTGCTGCCCATCATCAATCTTTTATCAAATAGGTAACACTGTACTTTGATCACATCATATCATCATTCATCAGCCTGTTAGTTCACTGCTGGACATAGACCTCTCCAGGTTAACGATCATAGTAATATATCCATTATGATGATGCTGCTGCCCGTCACATCTTTAATAAATGAATGATGACCAAAGCCCGAATGACGGGAGCAAAAATGAACTTTTCACTAGTGCTTGATGAAAGTGTCTAATATTACTAGCAAAATTTGATTTTGAAATCAAAAATATATAAGAATTCATTTAAAAATAGACTTTTCACAAAATTCTCCACACAACGCCAATTTAATAGGTAATAACTATACCTAGCACAATCGAGGGATTGACAAAATGAAACATTGACACGTAATAGTTATCGGTTATCGATGAGTACACCGTCTTCTTATAAAGATGCTAACTTTGTAAAATCAGGTAACTAAGAAATGAAGAATATGCTTTGAGATTTTTTTTTCATGTTTTAATTATTTCCTATGTCGATATCGCTACAATATTCTATATTATTCGTTTTTGTTTTGATGGGTACCAAATACACGATACAAGATAAATTACGTGTCATTAATGTCATTATGAATTTTATTTTCTTAACTTACCTGTATTTAATTTTTAAATGAAATGTATTTAACTATTATCTTCAAGTAATAAGATTATTAAGTCGATGTTTAATTTTGGTCAATCTCTCGTTCTTGCTAGCAAAATACCTAGGTATAGTAATAAAATAACCCAATATATGATATGTTCCAGGTTGCGAGTGTGCCGTCAGAAGAGTCCAATTTTCGCCGCACGCGCCCTCTGTTATCGCGGGCGTGTCGTACGATTTTACTACTAGGTAGTTATCTTAATTACTATTCATTTGACGAGGTTTTATAAGCAGACATAGCTGTCACGGTGGCACGAACAAAATATAATAAGCTTACTTTGGATGGATATTTGTCAAATATGAAAACATGGTTAGTTGTGAAAGTTGATTTTTATTACAATGTTATAAGTCCTAAAAAATACATACATAAAATTGCTGGGAAGTAATCAGCATATTTTAGTTATTTTCTATTTATCCGCTGAAAGTATCAGCTAATATGATAGTGGACGTCGGGGATAGTGCAATACTGCGTTAGGCACTGGTCTCACCGCGAGCTACTAAGCTATGAACTGTAAACACAAACATCACTACGTTTTCTTGGTTTATCTACGAAAACATTAACATATTACACCACTTTACAGAATCTGGGATCTAAAACGAGGCTGCGAACCGTTAGAGACAATCCGTCACCACTCTGAGTTCACTTACGGACTCGATTGGAGTTCACTCCGACCGCATCAGTTAGCCGATTGTGGATGGGATTCGCTTGTCCACGTATTCACTCCGCGGTGCCTCAAGTGAGGTAACTGAGGTAAGTTCATGATACATGGTGTCTCAAGTTAGATTCGACGCGTTACCACTCTGAGTTCACTCCGACCGCATCAGTTAGCCGATTGTGGATGGGATTCGCTTGTCCACGTATTCACTCCGCGGTGCCTCAAGTGAGGTAACTGAGGTAAGTTCATGATACATGGTGTCTCAAGTTAGATTCGACGCGTTACCACTCTGAGTTCACTCAGACCGCATCAGTTAGCCGATTGTGGATGGGATTCGCTTGTCCACGTATTCACTCCGCGGTGCCTCAAGTGAGGTAAGTTCATGATATATGGTGTCTGAAGTTAGATTCGACGCGTTACACTCTGAGTTCACTCCGACCGCATCAGTTAGCCGATTGTGAATGGGATTCGCTTGTCCACGTATTCACTCCGCGGTGCCTCAAGTGAGGTAAGTTCATAATACAAGGTGCCTCAAGTTAGATATTATCAAACCGCGATTAGAATGGGATTCGAAAGTACTGTTGACACAACAGTGATTAAGTCAATCAATATATTCATAGTTTAAGAGCAGATACTTACAAACAATAGATGAATTTATTACTCACTACATCTATTAACAACTCTTTTCTTGGTGAATGTTGTATTATTTGTTGCGTCAACAGTACTTTCGAATTCCATTCTTAATCCGGTTTGATAATACGATCCGTCACCACTCTGAGTTCACTTACGGACTCGATTGGAGTTCACTCAGACCGCATCAGTTAGCCGATTGTGGATGAGATTCGCTTGTCCACGTATTCACTCCGCGGTGCCTCAAGTGAGGTAAGTTCACGACAAATGGTGCCTCAAGTTAGAGGGGCTTATATGTCATTGCAGTAAGACTCCCTTGTACATGTCTTCACTCGACGGTGCCTTAAATGAGGTAAGTGCAATGTACTTTGGTGCCTCAAGTAAGGTACGGTCACGATACATGTATTGCTAAGTTTATGAATCAGTGACCTATTTCGCCATAATTACAAGTGTGACAATTGTAAAATATCACTGTTACTGACGTCACAGGCCTCCGTAGGCTACGGCTACCGCTTACTATCGGACGGTCCATGTGCTTGTTGGCCACCAACATAAAATTATTACTGATAACGTTATTAAATCGTTAATAAACTACTTTTTGTTTTCCGAAACCCCGTGACAATTATTGTCGCAAGGTTTAGTACAATTCTCATTGAATCTTAACATGTGGTTCGGCTTATGTCGGAATTTTACTACAATTGTCATGCTTTTTGTGACAATTGTAATTTTGCTTGGCAAAAAAGTAGTTAATTGCTGCTGATTTATTAAAGTTCCTCCTTGACATTTTTTGTTGGTGGCAAACAAACGCACGGCTCTTCCGATGGTAAACGGTAACTGTAGCCTATAGACGCCCCAGATTGGAGAAACAGTAAATTTACAATTGTAGGACTTGTCAATGTGGTGAAATTGGAGCCTGGTTGTAAGACTCTTGTGTATACACAGAACCAAAATGTATGAAACAGTCAATTATTATTTCGTGTTTTTGAGATTAGTCCCATAGTAAAAGTAGCTCAGTATGACTTATGGGTGAATCAACTTTTTTCTGTCTGTTATTGCCATGGTTACGGTCGCCTGAGTCACGCTAGTTTTATGCAAAATTATACTACTTAATTTATGCAAGCACGCATATAGTCCATGTTTGTAGATGACCCATCAAGGAAAAGGTTAATTAACACCAGAAAAATGCATGTTTGCATAGTTTAAGCAGCATAATTACACATCAAACCAGCGTGACTCAGGCGACCGTAACCATGGTAATAACAGACAGAAAAAAGTTGATTCACCCACATACATTTGGCGCGTTTGAGATTTTACACTGCACGGTGAAACATCCAATCTACACAATGTTTAATATGATAAATTTTATTTTCAGATCCACAAAGCCAAGAGCCTACCTAACTACGCAGTGCCAAATCAATGAACCAATTCATGATAAGGCAAAAAGTCATCGAAAAAAAAACACTTGAGGAATATTTATGAGATTTTTTATCTCAAAGCGTTCAAGTAAGTGACGTTGACGAATAACAGGTGAATATTTAGATAGTTGGACAATTAGTAGCAAAACTTGCTTAGGGAAAAGCTGTTCAAAACATGGTTGAGGCAAGGAATGACTTATGACGTCAGAATGTCTATAAAAAATAATTTAACAGTGAGGAACAAGAACATTGTACTCTTTGATGAACGTTTCGTCTCCAAGATCGGTTTTCATTGAAATTTGCTTCATAGATTCTATCGAATAAACTAGATAACTGTAGCAGCATGCAGATCATTAAAATCCTACCCTAGTAAATATATGTAAATAACTGCTACAAGAGTATTGTTTTACGAAACGAGCCAAAGGCGAGTATTGTATGAAAATACTTAAATAATGGAAATCCATAGATAGCGCTCATAAATTATAATTTTTTAATGTCGTCAGTTTCATATTTGACAGATTAGAAAAATAAATTGGAATATTCGAACTTGTAATGAAGCCATAACAGTGCATTGTGTATCAAGGGTGGTAAAGGAGAAATTACACGATTTTGTGTTACACGTGTAGTGAATGATATTGAAACAACTAGCTAGGAATGATAAGTGATTGTTACATCACAATATGATATTTGTTTCTAGTTTATAAGGCTTATATTCGAATAATGGTGAAATTAATAGCGATAAACAAAATAAGGACCCAATTATTTATTTATCGCAACTGATTTTGATTTTGTATAAATCATTGAATTACTCCCTACGCAATAAAGTAGCTAGGTATTTAAAATTCAATACTTGAAGCTTGTAATATAAACTTCAAGACTATAGCGAATATACAAATGTATGTATAATTATCATACCTGGGATAATTTGGGGCATTTATACGAAAGTGATGTAGCAAAATATTTTATCGACTAAAAATATATCGATGTTACTGTGATTGACAACATTAAAATGTTATTCGGCATAAATAAATATTAGGTACTTACTCCTCAATTAAAATAAAAAATAAATTATAAACGGGTATTTACGCGTTTTTTTTAAATAGTTTGCAAAATATACAAATCAATATTAAATATATCAATATTTAAATTGTCATTTTGATTAAAATGATATCTGCATACTTTTATTAACTGAAGAGGCCCGATATCAGATATGACATCGAACCTCTGTATTGTAATCGAGAATGTTCAACAATATCTATTATTCTAATTATATCGACATCTTTTTAATCGATATCAAATCCCTATAACTTGCCCCCAGTTATCCCAGGTATGATAATTATAATTTATCTGTCAAAAAATATATATTTAAACACGTTCAGCCCCTGTGACATAACGTTTGTGACGAAAAAACTTAAAGCCAGTGTCACAAATCTAACTTCACCCAATTACCTGGGTCTTACTGTCGCCATCAGCACGGATATAACAATACCTTAGCATTTGATAGTTTGATGTCAGGGTTGACGATTACGATGAAGAATTTACTTACTCTAATAATTATTTTGAGATCGATAGATTGAACACTGGTTGCCGCAGTGTTTTTTCGTATTAATACATAGGTAGTGACAACCCTGACGTACATTTGCTACAGATTTTCCGGTTCGATTACGGGGGCCATCAGATACTATTATACACCGTGTTTTTATTGATTTCCGATAAATTGGACAGGTTACTTGGGACATTAATAGAAGTTGCCTGGTATATTGGCTTTTGTTAATTTCGTAATAAATATATTTTTTTCATTTTCATACATAATAATAGTAATGGCAGGTGTGAGAGAACCTTAACCTCCTGAGGCCTGGTGACGTCACTTACTTCAACCGAATTTTAACTTTGACACTATATCTATAAAGTCAAAGTGTTATGTAATATATATATGACTCAGGGCCTCACGAGGTTAAGAATAAGATCTCAGGTGACTGACGGCACACGTCAAAATAAGTAACATTAGGATGTAATACAGGTTGTAATACACTTGTTCAGTCAACTTATTTTTTTAATAACTCAATAACAGTAAGAGTTAAGACACTAGTTTCTTAGAGAAATTGATTATTTTTGAACTAAATAAGCTTCCCTTTAATTTAACGGAAATCAATAAAAACACGGTGTATTGAAGCGGCCACGATGTGCAAATATATCTGAACATGCTATGCCAATCGAGGCTAGGATGCTTGGCCAAGTTGCCAATCGCTAACGCTTAGTAGCGTATCGTAGTTTTCCCTCTCTGGTACTCTTTCATATTAGTGCGACAAAGACAGTTAGCTGCCTTTCGTTAACGATTGACGATTAATTAGCGATTGGCAACTTGTCTAAGCACCTGGATTCTACGATACATCTGATAGCGAATGTAAATAATGTAGTTCTTATCGTACGTATTACGTTTGTACGGTGTAAATTCTGGTAAAAGGTAAAACAACTGTTTGTATGTAAAAAAACATTGGTATTATGGTTTAAAACCTCGTGAGGCCCTGAGTCATATATATGTATATTACATAACATTTTGATTTTATAGATATAGTGTCAAAGTTAAAATTCGGTTGAAGTAAGTGACGTCACCAGGCCTCAGGAGGTTAAAATGGGGTATTTTACCGACATTTCGGCACGGAGTAGTAGCACGCCTAGCCAGGATGCCATTCTGCGATCGTACGATAAACGATAAGTCACGTGACCATAATGTGCGAAAATAGTTACTTTTCGTTCGAATATGTCATTCTCAAACATTTATTACTTATTGCTTATCGTATACGATGGCACCTCGGCTAGGCCTGCAAGGTGCATAGCTAAGATGACAATCGCTAACGCTCAGTAGTATAGCGTAGTTTCCTCTTTGTCACTCTTTTATAAGTTTATGTTAGTGTGACAAAGACAATGGCGTTTCGTTTGCACTGAGCATTAGCATATTTGGGGCACTTTTTTCAAAGTTGTCCCCCCCCCTCCACTTTATTTGTAACATAGGTTTTTATCTCTCATTCATCATAAATATCATAAATTATATATATCATAATAGATATTTATGATAAATGAGATTAGATGAGATGATTTATTATAATATTATGATTCCTAATGTATACATTATAGACCACGGATTTTTGTGTCAGTGACGTCACAATAGGGTGATTTGGGGAGTAAATGGAATGGTAGAAGAAAATGATACATAAATTATAAGATAAGATAAAAATGTATATTCATTTCGTCAGAGAATAACATAATTTCATTTACTATACGTAACCGAATACGTTTGAATAAAATCTCAATAAACGTTTTCCAGTGAATTGATCAATATTATTTTTTAAATATTTTTAAAGGGTGGAAATCATATTAAAAGTTCCAAATCCTTAAAAGGGGGGGTTACGAAATTTGCAAAAATGCCGAAATATTGAAAGCTGATAAAGACAGCAAATAGGGTATCTTTAATCCATTCACAGTCGATCACAAACGACACGAACCTAGTTATTGTCTTCAACTCTATTAATAACGCGTTACAGTTCAAATTTGATTTTATTCAGCTGTGAAAGAGTTAAATCATACTATGTAAACGAATCTTATATCTAGAATAGATAATTTTGTTATTTTAATTGTAAGGCACTGATTTTATTATTTTGTAAATATGTTTAGAGATGTTGTATTCTATGATGTAAAATTTCCGCTATGTAAATACGAATTAATGTGATTATTTATTTAAAGCCATTTTGTATTTGGCTAGTTATTTATTGTTTTTTACGCTTTATCACGTAAATAAAAAGTATATATTCATAAAGTATACGACGAGATTGTTTTATTTTTAAAAACTAAGTGAAAGGATTACATGATTCCGTTGGGATTTCGAATTTTGGAGATTGCTTTGTCTAAACTTGTATAATGCTAAATTCCCTGTTTGTAGCTTACGTAGTAACCGTTATAATGGCGGGATCAGACTATTTGAAGTATAATTTTGAAATAGAAGAGGTACAAATCAGTCAGCATTATTCGACTAAAACACGTGTTCACGACGTCAAAAAATCGCATTTTGTAACCAGTTAAAATACGGGATATTTTTTCCCCATGAATTCGATCGATTCATATTGCATTATTTAGTACTGAATTTGTACTATTTGGTACCTATTGTAAAAAAAATTGTACCTCTTCTATTTCAAAGTTATATTCAATCAATCTGGTCCCGCCATTATAACGTTATAATGGCGGAACCAGGTCTTGAATTCGATCGATTCATATTGCATTATTTAGTACTGAATTTGTACTATTTGGTACCTATTGTAAAAAAAATTGTACCTCTTCTATTTCAAAGTTATATTCAATCAATCTGGTCCCGCAAACTATGGCTACGAATCGGTAACGATTTAGTCTCATTTTGTAACCAGTTACAACACTGGATTCTTTTTCCCGTTTCAAACCCGAAAACGTGGTTACAAATTGAAGCCTATTGAAGGGAGTCTCAATTTGAAGCCAGTTACAGATTGGGATTCTTTTCCCGTTTCGAAGCTGGTTACCAATTTTTACTTACGAAACGGTACTAAACGATATCATCAAACGGGAATCGGTAAGGGATTCGTAAGTACTCTCGACACAACATTTACAAAGTATACAGTATGTATCATGTCGTAGAGCAAAGAAAGAAACCCATTAATGTTTAGATCATACTAAACAACTTTTACTATGGGGCCAAACCCGAATTCACGAAAAAAATTTGACAGTTTCATACATTTTGATTGCGTGATCATGAACACGTATGGGAGAGTTTTTTTTCGCGAATTCGAGTTTGGTCCCATAGTAAAAGTTGTTTAGTATGATCTAAAATATTAATGGGTTTCTTCGTGTGCTCTACGAGGTGATACATACTGTAGATGTACCCCCTTATTCATAAACGTCTGCTAACTTAACAAGCCGCTAATAATTGTTTATCCCTTTTGCTTTTAACCCCTCGTATGCTTAGACACGGATCCGTGCGTGGGAATTTCAATCTATTGTTTTAATTGTCAAGGTCACTTTTTCAGTAACGTAATTTGACAGGAAGCATACGAGGGGTTAAGGACACATTCTTAGGGGGGTGGGGTAGTACCTACGTTAATCTATTGTCTGTAAGTCTCTGCACTTAAACTATGAATATAACTAATTGAATATACCCTAGATTGAGTGTTTGTCAACAGTACTTTCGAATCCCATTCTAATCGCGATTTGATAATACGCCAGTTCTCGTTAAAAACCGACAACTAGTTTTTCTTTTCTTTGCCAATTATTTTTCTTTTCATTTCATGCCAACAATTAAATAAAACAACATTGAATGATGACTATTATAATTATGTATTTTCATGACAATGTAATCTTAGCAATTGTGTATAGTTACATTTATTCATTAAAACGCAGAGACTAAAAAGACAGAACCTTGCAGTAAGTGCTAAACCTTAACCCTTTAATGGGTATTGGCAACATAATTGCCGTCATATAAAAAACAAAACCAAATCAATTTACAAATACGTAAGGTTCAACATTGAATGCTTTAACAGAGCTGTCACGGGTTAACTATATTAGAAAAATAAAAAATGGATACATGGTGGCTAAACTGACAAAATTATAATATTAGATTATATAAAACGCACTCACACGATTGGTGCGATACTATGTCACCGCGAGACTTTCCGTCTTTTACTAACTACATTCATAAAAGAGGGACGGATAGTCTCTCGCGGCGACATACTGTCGCTCCAATTATGTGCTATATCTACAGAGTTCGGTAAAAAAGTAACGTGAAACTCTAACATTAAAATATTTAGCGAACAGAGTTCACATGCTCGACATATTTTGACCCATTAAGACGATCCTCGTTAGGAGTACCCTCTGTCAAAGCCACGTGTAGGTACAGTCAGCATAAAATGTGATTTACCACTTTTCGATTTTATTACCGCTTAATAGTCGAAAAGTGGTAAACCACATTTTTGGTCGACTGTAAACAGTCGTGCAGTACTCCTAACGAGAATCCTCTTAGTGGGTCGAAACATGTCAAGCAATCGTCTCAAATTAAATGAGTAAGGGCCTACGCTAGATGGCGCGGCCACCGGTCGCGTACACACGCTCGCTATTAAATCCGTCGCACGCGTCCGCACCAATTAGCGCCGTTCATACAATTTCTTGTTAGACGAGCCTCTGTTCCGGGTAATACGCGTCAACTAGCGTACAGTGGATTCATCCTTACTTGTCTTATCATGTAAACAAACAAAATGTCAAAGATGCTCAAAGACAATCACTAGTGATTAGAAATGTCGAAATAATGAAATGTCAGCGATAATTTCACTATTTACGTAAATAGTGGAATATCGATTTTGCGTCGTCTGTCAGGAAGTGAATTAATTAGTACAATATTATATCAAATCATATTGAAATCAACTACCACAATTTTGGTAAATTACTGCAATTTATTTTAATTGCATTTTTCCCAAGTTGTATTTTAAGTAGGTATTAGACAATCTAGACATCCCAATATCAGATGTCATGAAGGTTATCCGACCATAACAGCGTTTATTGACGAAAATCTTTACAGAAATTATATTTTTCAGTGCTTTTTTGAGTGATTATAATACTTTGCGAGTTTTTTAAAGTATGCAACAACATTTGACGTGATGATTATTGTATAATTGCAGAGAAAAGTGTGATTTTGTTTTTAAAAGTGTTTGTTTACATGATAAGACAAGTAAGTATAAATGCACTTTAGTTCCTAATCCAGTTCACTAATTTAGCACATTGAAATATTTAAGAAACCAGCCTATTACACAATTTCAATCTCCTAACCCTACCCTCAAGCGCCGACAACATGAAATAGACAGATCTCAGCTTCTCTTTCTCCGGCCCGCTGCAAATGTCCGTCACACTGAAGACGTGGTTGACCAAACTCCTCTGTCTCACACTAACACACCAGGTTTGCGAGGATTCGCAGCTACTGTCCTGCTCTTCCTCAGTGCGTATGGTGCAAAGTTCCGTATGCCATATTGATATGGAGTTAGATGTGTCTTTGAGGATCACTTTTTTGTCAGATGGGACTGGAGTTACTGGGAATGAAAAGAATAATTATTTTTGATGCGTGAATTGAGAATAAGCTATATATTACGTGTATTTTGCCACTAACGGCGCGGCCACAACATCGGTCTAACGCCGCGGCCACGAGGTCTAAGGCGACCGGCTTAGCGGAAAACGTATGGTGCTCCCTCTCGTATCCATATCGGCATCCCGCTCCAACTTATGGATTGGCCTGCCGCTAGTCGCCTTAGACCAATGTCGTGGCCGGGACATAAGCGCGACATGTTTCGGAGAGCCTAGGTTGCCATTATCAACAAGGATCGGACAAACGCCCGTCATTTGGAAAACATAACCCTGTTCCGTACAGTAGAGACTTCCTTATCTTATGATGTTGACATATTTTATTGTATTAAATATTTTTTAATAACTCTATCATAAAGTATCTGTTTAAGACATCCCAACTCCTTCTTACTTGTACACACCACGATTATGAATTTATGATATTGGCCACTAATAATAATTAAATATCAAAAATTCTAAATCATTTAATCATTACAATCATGATGTGTACAATCATAATATATGAGTTGGGATCTCTAAATAAATACTTTATATTATTGTTATTAAAAAAATATCTTATAAAATAAAATATGTTAACATCATAAGATAATGAAGTCTCTACTGTACGGAACAGGGTTATGTTTTCAGAATGACGGGCGTTTGTCCGATCCTTGATTATCAAGCACTGAATCCGAGGCTATCCGAAACATGTCGCTTGTGACTCGAATTTTAAATACTATTATTATCAAAATACTGTCACATGTAGAAAGATCTATCTATTTATAGTTACCGATTTCTAAAAATGAACATTTGACAGTTTAGAAATAAGCCTTATATTAGTTATATTATATGACGATAAGACTATCGGAAAAATGGTGACTCTTACCCTCATATTAATAAGGATTACCAAATCTTATATTTATATATGGGCGAATCAACTTTTTTCTGTTTCTTATTGCCATGGTTACGGTCACCTGAGTCACGCTGGTTTTATGCAAAATTATGCTACTAAAACTATGCCAACATACATTTTTTCTGGTGTTAATAAGCCCTTTCCTTAATGGGCCACACATGTACATGCACTACTTGCATGTTTGCCTAATTTAAATAGCATAATTTTGCAAAAAACCAGCGTGACTCAGACGACCCTAACGTCCGTAACCATGGCAATAACAGACAGAAAAAAGTTTATTCACCCATATTATAACTGTCAAAAGTTCCTTCTTAGAAATCGGCAACTATAACCCTTAATTGGGTCATAGTAGGTTCCTACCTTATTTTGAAACTTATTCAGTCACTGATATGGTTCAAAACCAATTGAAGGTGTGCCTCGTCTCCAATTAAGGGTTATTTACATAGTCTGGCCAACCAGTTTGCCTGTTATTAGAAACCAGAAATAGTTATTTATTATACTAGGGGGCAAAGTTGTTGTTTAACTGTCGTGCCAATATTGAGGATTGAAAAATTGAAAATTGAGCCACGAGCGTAGCGAGTGGTTCAAAAACTGGAATCTTGAGCATTGCGAAGGCCTCAAGGCACGAGAGTTGAACAAACTTTGCCGCCAAGTGTAATACAACTTTTTCCCCTCACTATCGCGAGGAAATATGATTACAAATCTCATCCAAATGTAAATTAACTTAAAGAAACCATATAAAACTCAATGTCGAAACGTGTCGTAGAGTAGAGTTACTCCTGGTGCCAATTTAAATATAACCAATGGCTTACAAAGTCAAAAATGAGAAATGACCAATTTAACATGTGAGCTCCGATTGCGCATGTTTACTACAGTCGTACAGATCCACTTATACTAGGCAGTAGTGGACAATGGAATTAGAGCATGGTCAAATTACTTTATCCACAAGTTGGTAAAAAGCGTTTTTACCCGCTCGTATTAAAGGATAAACGAGCGCTTTACGAGCTAGTGAGGGAAAAAATATATCCATCCTTCTTTATGGGGTGACAATATGAATTGATTAGCATTAGAAAAAAGCAGTATGGTTCTCTGACTATGCAAGAAAGAGACAAATCTTGGCCCTTATTCATAAACGTATTCTAGGCGTGCTAAGTAGCACGCCGCTAAGTATTATTTATTTTGTCCCTTTCGGTCTTATTATTACGTCATTATTAGTATTATTACCCATTTTCATCATATCAATCATCAACTTAAATACGCGAGTAACCTGCTTCGATAATATTTTAATAATTATATTTTATATTGTTAATTATAATTCTAAAACTGTTAAAATATTACAATTATGCCAGGCCTGTAATTACCTCGTTCAACGTATTCGGATATCCACTCATTCGGAGTAGCTTTAGCGGTGTGTGCAAGTGACGTTTGGGAAACTGTAAACGATATTAATTATAAAGTATCTGACCATTGATTTAGAATATATAAGTGGATCCCCAAACAGCTCAAAAAAAGGCCCCAAAAAATGGGCTGCAGAAGTAAATATTGCGGTCCTTTTGCTCCGCTATTCAGTTCTGACAGTTGACATTTGGTCACCTTACGGTATAGCATCATTATTCCTTAAACATAAAAAGTTTCTACTATTTTGCGGTGTTGTTCGCAAATTTGACACTTATTGCTCACTTCACAAAGTTTTTTATTCTTTGAGTTTTTTTTATTATAGTTTATTGTAAGTGAGCGTTATTAGCTTCAACTGAAACATGATAGAAATGACTTTTAGTGCCACTTTTCTTGGTTTTTTTGTTTGGCTCTGTGCGTCCATTTATTATTTAATGCCATTGTATCTGACCCAAGTTTTATCAAGAATTTAGATGGAGAATGCTGTAGACTTATGATGGGCAAGGCAAGAGTAAATAGGTATTTCATAGGTAAGCGTGCTCCACCGTAGACTGCATCATCACTTACTAGCAGGAATACTACTCCTGATGATCATGGTCAAACGTCGATCTATTCTAAATAAGAATAATCACCAAATCAATAATCTTAAAAACCGATTTCTCTAAGATCCCCGATTTGTTTCCATCATTGGTTTCCTATCATCAAATCCTACTTTCTGAATGCAAATGCTTGTAAATAAATTAAAATTACCAAAAGCGCCATACATGTAGGTACCTATAACATTTGAAGAGATCCCTCGATTTCTCCAAGATCCCATCATCAGACCCCAACTTGGTGCCAACGGGACCATCTCGGGATTATTATACACGTTTGATTACAAAAAAAACAAATCGGTTCACGTTTCTCGGATAAATCGGGTAACATACATACAACAAAAAAAAAACTGTGGTATTGAGAACCTTCTCCTTTTTTGAAGTCGATTAAAAAGGATGGGCCCGTGTTTAGGTAATCGTTTGTCGTTGTTGCCGTCAGATTCTGACAAGTATGGACGTGCGAAAGTGATGAGTATAGCATATCGTATGACGACGTTGCTGCCCATCAACAAAAAATAAATGGTCAGTGACACTTAAATCCCCTAGTCGTCCTATATTTTACGGAGTTTTACGCCATCCGCGGGAAGAGTTGGGGTGGTGACAAATATATTCTTACTGGCAGCTTTATCACGCGGCAAACTGTCATAGAAATGTGTATTTTTGGAGTAAAGCACTGGTCTCACCGCGAGCTACTAAGCTATGAACTATCGGCTATAAACACGGACAAAAGATACGCACTCCCGTGTAAATAAATGTCTCAAACTCTTTTATTAACACGGGAGTGCGTATCTTCTGTTCGTGTTTCTAGTCGATAGTTCATAGCTTAGTAGCTCACGGTGAGACCAGTGCCTAAAGTTCATTTTTGTCTCTTTAAGCAAAAATAATACTCACCCAAGGCTTGGTCTATTTGTACTGAAATCGGGGCATTTGGGACAGCTTTTACACCGTTCGTCCGACATTTACAGGTACAGCTGTGGGTGTTCTTGTAAGAACTGTGTAATTTACACGCCACATTATTCTGCATCGATCTCATCAAAGTTTGAAAAGTCAAGGGCTCCTCTATGACTGCGTTGATAACTGAAATAATCACTAAATTAAAAAAAAACCGACTTCAACCGATTTCTACAAGATCCCATCATCAGACACCGACTTAGTGCCAACTATCTTGCAGTTACAGTCTGGCAAAAAAAGAGTAGAAATTAAAAAGTGGCAACATTGTAGTGTCGTCCCGTTTTCTCACGCATATTGATTTGAAAGGGACGACACTACGATGTTGCTACTTTTTATTTTCTACACTTTTTTGCCAGACTGTATACCCGTTCGATTAAAAAAACATTTGAAATTCGGGTCTCGAAAATATCGAGTAACATACCTACTTTTTAAAAAATCTCTCGAAATGAGAACCACCTCCTTTTTTGAGGTCAGTTAAATATAATAACATCGGGCGTCCGTTGGTTCGACGACATTCATAAGATTGAGGAACACTTCTGGGTTAGATTGCCTCAGGACTGAGATGAGTGGCATACTAGAAGAGAGGCCTATGCTCAGCAGTGGGCGATAAATGGCTAAAATGATGATGATGATGATGATGAAACATAATAATGGCCGAGCCATGCTCTATTGGGGTCGATCCATCATCACTGATAGAACTATTGCAGCCAATAAACCTGACATCGTGTTGGTAGATCTATCGCAGCGCCGGGCTGTGCTCGTCGACGTCACCATCCTCCATGATGAGAACCTCGTGAAGGCTGAGAAGGACAAGTTCAGTAAGTATCTAAACTTCGCCCACAAGATAACCGCCATGTGGGATGTTGACTCAACGATCATTCTCCGGATAAATGTTACAGCAAACGGTTTAACAGCGAAGAGTCTCGACCAACACCTCAAAAGATTCTCGCTAGATTTCTAGATTAAGGGCCATTATACAGAAGGCGGTGTGGAAATGGCGCGGATAGGCCATCGGTTTCTCTCTCTGAGACCTTACCCACCAGCTTGGGCCCGCCCCATATTTTATAGCTCAAAAAATACTTACATTTGCACTTTACTTTTGTGAACTTCTCAATTATAAGATCACTGACGTACTGGACATATGTTGTTAATTCGGACGGCGTGTAGTCTGAAAAAATATATCATGGGGCTATCTTACATGTAGTCATCGTTATCAACGTGCGGTTTTTGGTGGCAAAGTATGGTTGACAGAAAAATCAAATACACAGGTTTATCAATTATAAAAATTTCAGAAATTATAGTCATTTTAATTATAATAATTAATTACTTTAATAACTTATTGAAATTACACTGATCAAACGAGTAAACGACTAAAATATATTAAACAGATTCGGCTGTCAAACGTTCACGTCAAATTGAAAAATCCATTATATGACACTGATCTTAATCCACTTGAATATTCATTTTACTTAAAATAAAGACTTCGCAAAATGTCATTTAAGGTACTATTTTGTGTCATAAATTAATGACATTAATTTTTTTCTTTTTTAAAGTAGGATATAGTTTGTATGTATCCTAAGGAGAGTAGGTACTATTTTTACTGAGAGTACGAGTAATAGAACAAAATCGCATTTTCACATTTGTTACTTTTTCTGTCAACCGTAGCCATGCCACGGAAAGTGCACGTTGATAACGATAATTTCTTGAAATTTGATTTCGAAGCTTTGAGGTGATTATTTACAAAGGTTTTCATAGTTACCGGTGTCAAATAGGTAATTTTCTGAAAATGATTAAATGATTAATTTTTCAATCAACTTTGGAGTCATGTCCATATTATTATTATTGCAAGCAATGACGCACGTTTGTCCGATCTCTGATGATAATTAATATCTAAGTATTTAAATAAGTCAATCAACGATTTTATTGTAATCGCTATTTAGGATAAAATAAGAAGGTGAGTCCGGAATAAGGTAAATCTTTTGTTTTAAAAACAAATACGTTAGACCAATTCCAAGTAGTAAACCTACGTGGAGCTTCAGGGTTTGTCCAGTCGCCATCAGATATATCATAACGTCCGGAGCGTTTAGAAATAACTGAACACGCCTTTATTGCCATAACGATAGAGGCGTATTCATCGCGGGAGAGACGAAACTAGTCAGCATGCGGCGGAACAACAACAACAGCAACTATAACTCCACGCCAACGCGGCAGCAACTCGACTCACACTCACGATGAGTAGTCAACTAGTTGATCCACCCAAGGTCACTAGTGGACAATGCGGTGTCAACGAGTGGGCAATGAAAATGGTTGCTCCATACACGTCAGTCGCAAACGCATAGTCGTTGCGAGGACAACGTGTGATCGTTGCGTGATAGACGAGTCGGGGTTAATCTTTAGTGTATGATGCGCAGGCCACTACTTTAATATAATTTTTTGAAATTAAACCTTGAACATAATGATACAGGGATTACAATGATCAGACTTGAGTCGAGTGGGTGTGGAGTTGATATAGGGTGCGAAGACCTTTAAGGGTGTCTTACGGTTCTGCAAGAAAACAAGGAGGCTAAAAGGAAGTTATGGCGGAACGCAGCCGGGACATTAACCTGCAGCTCCAGCAATGGGTGAATGAGCACATCAAATGCTTTACAGCCCGCTCGATTTCGCCGAGCGTCGCTCCAAAACATAACATATCTGATGGCGACTGTCCAACAGCTAATAGCCCGGCCACGACATTGGTCTAAGGCGACCAGCGGCGAGCGAATCCATGAGTTGGAGCGGGATGCTGATATGGGTACGAGAGGGAGCACCATACGTTTTCCACTAAGCCGGTCGCCTTAGACCGATGTCGTGGCCGCGGCGTGAGGTCGCCAAGTACACCTACCAGTTTGGACGACCCTCGTCTTCTCAGTCTTAGCATAAGGCAGTTCGGTTGCCGCCGCCGTCGACACAAATCCACACTCATTATTAGTGGTGGACCCGAAATGAACTGGAAGGGAAAATATGGATGATTCAGATGTAAGCAAGCATTTACGTTCTACTCGATATTTATGTAAATTATTCTAAAAGTGTGTATTTCCCATTTTCAAATCTTACACAGTTATATTATAAAACTGGGTAAGTGTGTCAATGGATAGTATAGATGACGCCCATCTGTCACTTGTGTCGAAAAGCCATATATTAATAGATATGAATTAGATCAGGGTGCTTATAGACAAGTTGCCAATCGTTAACGCTTAATCGTCAATCGTAAACGAAAGGCAGCTAACTATCTTTGTCGCACTTATATGATAGAGTGACAGGGAGGGAAAACTACGATACGCTACTAAGCGTTAGCGATTGGCAACTTGGCTAAGCGCCCAGGCCTACGACGTACTACCGTGAAAATCAAAATTCGTTAACTTTCAGGATTTATCTCTGTCACTCCAACGAAAGCGTTACTAGAGTGAAAGATACAAAATACAAATCCTCCAAATTTGCGGATTTCGAAGTTCGCGGTAGGGCCGTAGCGCCGAGCATTTGTAATTTTATTTAACTTATGCAAGATTACAAGTAAAATGTAATTCATACCCAATTTCGTACAATTACAGCGGCAGTCACGGGAGTGGCAATTGCAGGTAATTTTACATTCTTTTGAATGGTCGCCTTGGCTTATAGTCCTAAAGCTCATGGCTGTACTTATAGTAAGATATTGTGTCCCTGGAAAAAAAAATACTGTATACTATAGACCATACTATTAGCCTCGTAAGGCTCATGGTCCTAGAGACGCATTAGGAGGTAGATGCCCATAATCGCCACGCTGGGCAAGCGGATTGGTGATCGCAGTACTAATGTGTCCACTATGATGACGCTGCTGCCCATCATCAATCTTTTATCAAATAATGGTTAGTGAAACTTACCCTTACCCTACCCTTAGTCGACTCTTACGACACCCGCAGGAGGAGTTGGGGTGGTGACAAATGTGTTCTTACTGCCGTCACCACACGGCCACATATTGATGTGTGTGTGGACTCTCGTGCCGATACCTATAGATCGTGGTAGAACCCAGAGCTTGCATTTGAATGGGACTTACGTTCTATTGTTGGTACCGTTGCTGGTGGAGTGGTCCCTCTTTTATTATTCATATAGATTTTCCGGCAATACGGACACTGCGATTTCATCTCATTTATGAGAATAGATGCCAGTTGTACCGATGCAGTTGCGGGTGCTGGGAAAAAATCCAATCCATCAAATCAATTTGATTTCAAAATAATTTACAATTTTGTAGGTACCTATACCCTTGCAATAATATACAGGGTGTTTGGTTAGCGGTGTCGAAGCTTTTAAGGGCTTAAACTACAATCAATTTTATCGATAAATTACCATGCAATTTTTTTTTTGTGCCAACGATAATTAAATGGCGGCCATTTTAAAATTTCAAATAGACGAATACGGGCGCACGTGCTATTTCTGGAATTATACGTTTGTTATCGGTCCTATCCCTGCAAAAAAATCTCGTTAGAGAGCTCATTAGATAAGCAAACTAATTAAGCTAATCATTTGACTCAACTATTTGAACAACAAGGCTAAAATTTTTTTTTTAATTAAAAATAGTAAAAAATTTACCTTAATTTTTCAATTAATTTAATTTTGCATGAAAACTAGGTCGTTAAGATAGGTTTTTGGTGTTGTTATTTATTAGTACAGTATGTTAGCTAAAAAATAACACCATAATTACAGTTATACCTTAAGTACTTTAGGAATTACAAGTGCTCAAACATACACCAAAACAGCTGCATTTAGCGTTCCCGATGCAAAATCCATAAACAAATGAATGTCAGCAGTGTACTGACTAGTGAAGTGGCCGCCTTCCATCCATCCAGTGCATGTTTGAGCACTTCTAATTCCTAAAGTACTTAAGGTATAACTGTAATTATGGTGTCGTGTTTTAGCTAACATCCTGTACTAATAAATAACAACACCAAAAACCTATCTTAACGACCTAGTTTTCATGCAAAATTAAATTAATTGAAAAATTAAGGTGAATTTTTTACTATTTTTAATAAAAAAAATTTTTTTTAGCCTTTTTGTTCAAATAATTGAGTCAAATGATGAATGATTAGCTTAATTAGTTTGCTTATCTAATGGGCTCTCTAACGAGATTTTTTTTGCAAGGATAGGGCCGATAACAAACGTATAATTCCAGAAATATCACGTGCGCCCGTATTCGTCTGTTTGAAATTTTAAAATGGCCACCATTTAATTATAGTTGGCACAAAAACAAAATTGTATGGTAATTTATCGATGAAATTGATTGCAGTTTAAGCCCTTAAAAGCTCCGACACCGCTAACCAAACACCCTGTATAGAGTTTCAATGTAATGCTTGGTGTTGCGGATGGGCGACGTTAATTGCTTTCCATCAGGCGATTCGACTGTTCGTTTGCCACCTATAGCATAAAACAATGCTGGATCGTTTTATTGAATTTGTTACATTTTGTAGCGTATTTTATTATTTTGAGTGTTCTGTAGTGACATTGTCTGTCTGTCCGTCTATCTGTTAGTACTAGAGTCACAGAGAAAAATCCCCGTATATAGGAATTTCGAAGTTCACGGTATGGCCGCAGGTCTCGCCGCCCGCCCCTTTGATGTCTTCAGTGCCCACTGGAGGCAAGTAGCGCACACTTTGGGAATCTATGATTTATATTAGCCAAGGGCAAAAAGTGTAGTGTCCTCAAATGTTTACAAAATGGACCAGATGGGCCTGTTTCCGACCACTAGTAGGTGATAGTTTAGGCGGTTCTCGGCCAGATTTTAGTTCTCGGCCACCGAACGCTTCATACCTTTACTGTGAAAAAAGCCGAAAACTAGCGTGGCCGGTGAACCGGCTAAACTACCCTATTAAATTACCTATTGGATATTTTGTTGTAACGGTCTTCTCATTAATATTTCCCGATTTAGAATTTACAGTTTCTAATTGGGATTTGATGCAGTTCAATGTAGATTTGCAACCTGCGGAATAGATTTGAAAGTCTCGTTTAAAAATAAGGCCCCTTCATACAAGTCTATGCTAAGCGATTTACGTTTCATACTCGTAAGGATCTCGCCATATCTATCGACGCATATTCAGCTAAATCCATTTGTGAATACCTTTATTACTACGCAATAATAGCGAAATAGCAACAACTCGGACGACACCGATCGACGGTATTACGATGCGATACGCCTTAAAAATGCAAAAGCGTCGATTGATTTAGGGGGATCCTAATGCGTCCCTTGTGATTTGAGACACCTACAAATTACCTATTACGAGTAGACACATCGAATCGTGAGCAAAACGAAATATGAAATCTCTTCAGAGTCGCCTACGGAGAAGGGCCTTATTTTTATTTTATAGCACACAATAAAACATAACGTTTAGTACAGTTGCACAGTCACTGGGTGTAAGTCAGGCCTACTACCGCGAACTTCCAAATCCGCAAATTTCGAGAATTTATCTCTGTCACTCCAACGAAGGCGCCATTAGAGCGATAAAGACAAAATCCTCGAAATTTGCGGGCTTTGAACTTCGCGGTAGGGCCGCTGATAAGAAATTCTGACCGATCATTAGACTTACGTGTTAATCTTTTAACTTTCCGTTCTCGACTTTCCTGTTTCGTGTATGGGCGAGCTTTTAAAGCATATGACTTGAGTTTCGCTACTTCATATGATATTTTTGAAGCTAAACATTCAATTTTAGCGTCAAAATCTGAAATAAAGGTTAATTAATTTGATTTTACGCAGCGCATAATAATAAAGAACAACAGTAGCGATGAAAATGGCCAAAAGATTCATGTTGTTTGTTTCAAAAGTTTCGAATCTTTCCTATAAATTACATGTAACTTCCAAAGAAACAAGACTGACGTTTGTCTGCCTTTGACGCAAATAGACTCCACTTCACGTTCGTCACATAATAGATTAATTATTCTAATTTGTAAATATTTCGTCATAATTGATAATTTCAACCTATTTAGCGAACTGATAATATAATATAATACTGCGATAAATTATGGGATGTTCTAGAAAAATAAAGCGGCAGCTTCCATAGGAAGTAAGTCCACTTTAAAATACATAAACGGACTCCCTTTTGGGAGTCTTTCTTATGCCTCACACGTCTGCGGATGGGTCTGCGGACGTCGCCATATGCAGACGAATCTTCACCAACCGTCCACACGTCTGTTGATCGTTCATCCTGAGTACAATCTCGTCAGACGCTACACGCGAGAAAGATGGACGTTGAAACTGTAGCAGCCGCACCATGATTTAGAAAATAACCTATTTTATTGAACCCGTTTACGTGTGCCAGTTACGTAATGTTTGTAATGGGCAGATGCCCATGACACATATGACACATTTAATAAGATTATTAAAATACGTAATTAATGACTTTAACCGTATTTTTTTTTATTGTCTTGGTAGTACACCAGGGTGCTTAGCCAAGTTGCCAATCGCTAGCGCCTGCTAGCGCAACGTAGTTTTCCCTCTTTGTCGCACTAATATGAAGGAGTGACAGAGAGGGAAAACGACGATGCGCTAGCA
The DNA here is from genome assembly GCA_025490895.1 of Thaumatotibia leucotreta. NCBI lineage: Eukaryota > Metazoa > Arthropoda > Insecta > Lepidoptera > Tortricidae > Thaumatotibia > Thaumatotibia leucotreta. The sequence goes on from JALPQI010008526.1 coordinate 25,627, forward strand.
AGCGCTAGCGATTGGCAACTTGGCTAAGCATCCAGGAACTTGCAGGCATGCATTCGCATTGGTAGACGGACGTGTGGTCGTGATGCCGGACGCTTGCCCTTGAGCCCTTTGATCCGGGCCACAAAAACCGACAACAATCGGATCTGTGGCGGACACATCTGCGGACGTCAAATACCTACCGCAGATGACCAAATCACCCCCTCTACTCTGCTGCATCCGGAGATGACGTCCGCGGACCCATCCGCAGACGTGTAGTGGAGGCAATAGTCTGTTGTTAGCCCCATTCAACACCAGTAATATGATCATTGTATAATTTGTATACCGTCATATACGTCCGAGTCCTTAGGAACCAGTATCCACTGTGACGACTCTCGCTGGTTAATTTTCGTGATACCTTCAGGGTTGTGGCCTTCCGAGTAAGTGTCGGTCCCTGGTGCGGAGTTAGAGCACAGATCTAGGGTTTTCGTTGACTGAAATGGATACCCATCTGGAAAAAAATAAGTATTGTTGAACACTGCTGAACACTGTCGTAGGTAACGGATTTCCAGACATTTTTAATCATTCTGCCACGTCTTCTCACGTCATAATTCGTTAGGTTAAAGGCAGAACCATCTATTTCCTTGAAGTTGGTTTTGCGAAATCGTATTTTAGGCCAATGACATAGAATGGAATTTGCTAAAAGATGTTTTACCGAAATAATTGGTTTTGGCTTTAAACCGGCAATATACACTCTGTCCAAAAAAATATCAGTAAAAAAGGCGAAAACCCAGTTTTTTTTATAGGAACTCTTAGCATTTTACTTTTGTTTTAATATGGCGTGTGACAGTAATTGTTGGACAGAGTATATTTAATAAATATTTATTTACTTAGCTGTCGTAATTATGAATGGGACTGCAAATCGTGACACCTGAAATACTCGTGTTATCCCATTATGAAACTCGCTTTTGTTTCACAAAACAAAACACGTGTATTATTACCTCAGGGACTACTCAGCAATCATATTTAATAAATAACTATCCCCCTTATTCATAAACGTTTGTTAACTTAACAAGCCGTTAATAATTGTTTGTTCCTTTCGGTCTTTACTTTGTGCCCATAAGAGCAAAAGGGACAAACAAACGTTTATGAATAAGGGTGTATATGTATATTTGGTTTTCAACCGAACTGAGTGCGTAGCCAGCAGACCTAGCCAAGATACCATTCTGCTATCGTATACGATAAGCGATAAAATATATGAGATTGGAACGAAAAGTCACGTGACCATTTCCATACATTACTATGGTCACGTGACTTATCTATAGCAGAATATCCTGCAGAATGCTAAACGCTAACCCTCAGTCGCGAACAAAACGCGTCTTTGTCGCACTAATAAAAAGTGACAGAGAGAAACGGCTACGGGTACTGATCGGCGTAGCGTTTGTGATCTTGACTACGCAGTACGCACGCAGTAGCGACCCAGTGAAACCTAACGTAAGCCATATTTGAAAACTCATGGTATGGCTACAGTAGAAGTAGGTACCACTACTAATATGAGCACTTGCCCCCCCTTGACACTGGACTTAGGTAGGCCTAGGTGATGTTTTAAGTAAAAAATACTATCATATCACAAGGCCCCTCCCCTCAACGAAGTCCTGGATCCGCGATTAGACGATGGTTACAAGCTGTGACGAATACCTGAATAACTGGTACATTCTGAATTGCACTGTGTCGATGATCTCGAGAGTGGAGACCCACTCTCTTTCCTTCGTACGCAATTAAGGATTGCTTGCTTTGACAGACGAAATGGCTTGCGACGAACACCTGAGAGAAAATATCCACTATAGTATAATATAACTGCAAAGGAACATTCAGATAGTTTTTATCAACGAAACGGGACTTTATGCGGAAATGGGAGCTGCGTTTTGCCATTCCCCTGTTTCCTCCTTGGAAATTTTAGCATTTTTTTTACAATGAACTCTACTTTTGCCATGGCCATGTCAGTATGTTTTGCTTTTTTTTGGCTTACAAATCCCGGTTTTTTGATAGGCTTGCACGGGGATATAGATCCAACACGTAGAGGCCCTTTGGAGAAATTTGCTGTGTTGTGCGCCTGCTGCGACCCATTCACGGGCACATCAATACATATCCGTAAACCGGTCCCAGCTGGCGTATACAGACTATTGAGAAGGAATGGAAAAGACTAATGGGCTATGGTGATGGAGGATGGGTGGATCAGAGATGGAACTATAGAAAAGAGGTCTTATTATTGTCATCATTATGAAATCTACGAAACAAGCTAAATTTTAATTGGATTTTCTTCATAAGTTTCATAACATTCAAAAGGTTATTCGAGAATTTCTTTGAGCGGTTCAACCGCCGTGACTTCGGTGGCAACATTATTACGCGTTTTCCGTGGGTATCTCATTTTTTTTGGATATCTTGGTAGTTGTCAATCATGTCTACCAAGATATCCAAAAATTCAGACATCTCTCAAGGCATTGGTGTGCTAAGGCTGCCACCGAAGTCATAGCGATTGAAACGCTCGGAAAAATGCACATTCGTACTTGCGAGGCATGTGGCAGACTCGCACACAGAAGTGATTTTTTTGAACGGTGACCCATACCAGGATTCTGAAAAATAAATTGTAGGTAATATTTGATTTTATTCGTAATTAAAAAAAATCCCCTGATTAAACTTTTTGTGGTAATTCAGCGAAAATGAAGGAGCTTCTATTATCGATTATTTTTGTAAACGTGGAATTAGATAGTGCTCATTTTCTCCCCCACTCTACGAAATCAACGAATCACGATTTGTGTAACGAACGAATTTCGTAGAGTGGGGGATAGAATGAGCATTCGCTCGGTTGGTCTAAATCCACCTTAATAATGTTTAAATGTTATTAACAGATTTTTGAGGGATGATCTACATCATTGTCACATTACTTCCAAAGCCTACGTCCAAAAGTAGACTAAGACTGTACCTATATGAAGGGTCCACGGAAAGAACATGTCTAGTAAATTCAAATTACACTAGGAAAACCACCATACTTTTAACAGAATAAGGTGTGAATTTGCCCTGATTTTTTTAAGCATTGGACATGTTTTTTCCGTGGACCCTTCATATGCGATACCACGTGGTTCCGGAACTATTAAATACCTTGGTACTCTGGATTCGTGGTTCCCGAACTATTAAATACATGGTACTCTGGATTCGTGGTTCCGGAACTATTAAATACCTTGGTATGTACTCTGGATTCATAGTTCCGGAACTATTAAATACCGTGGTACTCTGGATTCGTGGTTCCGGAACTATTAAATACCTTGGTACTCTGGATTCGTGGTTCCGGAACTATTAAATACCTTGGTACTCTGGATTCGTGGTTCCGGAACTATTAAATACCTTGGTATGTACTCTGGATTCATAGTTCCGGAACTATTAAATACCGTGGTACTCTGGATTCGTGGTTCCAGAACTATTAAATACCTTGGTACTCTGGATTCGTAGTTCCGGAACTATTAAATACCTTGGTACTCTGGATTCGTGCCTATGGCCTTTGTCGGGATGATGGAGCACTCAGAATCGCTGGTCGAAGACTTTTCCAAGCGGTGGCATTGCTCCTCCGTTTGATGTTCTAGACAAAATGATACAGTTAAAACGAGTCCAATTTGGTCAGTAGGAAAACACGATTATTTAATAATTACACTACGAATCCATTATTGGTTAATTGTGTCCAATATGTCTAGTGTCAAATTATTGTTTTTGAGCGCCTAGCTTGTTCAAAATTGCAAAATACTTATAGTTACTGCAATCCGCAGGACTAGCATGTCCTAGATAGAGTAAACAGTTGCAGTAACATTTAATCCGTTCAGTGTGAAAACCTATTAATGATTACACTAAAATGCGATTCGTTATTGGTTACACTTATATGCGGTCTTGGGAACTATATATTACCTATGATAAAGTTGATGAATAGTATATACATTTACGTATGCAAATACGTTATAATTATGACTCGTGATATATAATAGTTGATAAATAAAATTGCAGCAGCGATCTAAAGTACAAGCAAAAGTCACTAAATAATTATGTTGTTAAATATCGTCGGTTGACAATCAAAACTCACTAAGTAACAAATACCTACTTGAAATTCTGATTCAATACTGACATAAGATGTTGCTAAGAGTAGTGACATTTTTTATAGTGAGTTTTGCTTGTCAGCCGACGAATGTAGACAACCATGACTAAAGAACAAATTGTCCCTTTCAGTTTCATCCAATGAAGGGTCCACGGAAAAACCGTGTCCCGTGCTTAAAAAAATCAGAGCAAATTCACACCTTATTCTGTTAAAAGTATGGTGGTTTTTCCTTCTGTAATTTGAACTGACTAGACATGTTCTTTCCGTGGACCTTTCATATGTCTATAAGAGCGATTTACAAAAGGGGCATACGATACTTGACGACTTGCTAAATTAGGAGACGTTTTTGAAAGTGGGTACACCAAGAGGTTCTGGAATCATAAAATACCTTTGCAATCTGCATCCGTACAAATGGCCTTTGTTGGATCGGAGGAATCCGACTCGCTGGTCGAAGACCCCTCCGAGTAGGGACAGGGACAAGGATCCACATGTTCTTCATGTTCTGGAGAATATCGTTGTAGGGATTAATCTACTTTTTTGTCTGTTATTCCCATGGTATGACCACCTGAGTCACGCTGGTTTTATGCAAAATTATGCTATTTAAACTATTGAAACAAGAGAATTCTTTCAACGATTCCTTACAGTGAAACGTCACAACTCGTTATTTCCAAAAAAATAGGACTTGTGAAGTATGTATGTGGGAAGGGAACGTGGGAAGTTTCACGGAAAATTTAAATAATGAGTGTAAGGGTGCGGCTCCAATGACGCGGAGCGGAGCGGAGCTGTGCAAAATTGACCAATTACATTCTTCAAATTCAAAATTCGAAACAGTGATGCGGTCTCATTGGCCGAGCTCCCACAGCTCCGCTCCGCGTCAGTGGAGCCGCACCCTAATGGCCTGCATGCTTAGCCAAGTTGTCAATCGCTAACGCTTAGTAGCGTATCGTAGTTTTCCCTCTCTGTCACTCTTTCATATTAGTGCGACAAAGACAGTTAGCTGCCTTTCGTTGACGATTGACGATTTAAAATCGCTAGCGATTGGCAACTTGGCGAAGGACCCTGGTCACGACATTGGTCTAAGGCGACCGGCGGGCGGAAAAGCATAGGTACGTGCCAGAGGAAGTTTCGACTTGTGGATTCGCTGGCCGCTGGTCGCCTCAGACCATTATCGTGGCCAGGACGAGTATGTAATTAAGATAACAATAAACATCTTTCAGGGAGAAGTGGTACTGTTAAATACCTTCGTAAGCTGGATTCGTGCCTTTGGCTTTAGTCGGCGCGCTGGAGCTCTCAGAACCGCTGGTCGAATATTGTGCTGAGCGGTGACTAAGGTTTTCAGGTTGTTGTGCTAAAGAAAACAAACAATTTAATACAGAATGTCCAGTCGAAAATTAATGATTATTTTAAGCGCCTAACTAAGTGGATTATTTAAAGCTACAATGGTACCATGCTACCATGAAGGGCCGTAAATTTTAATACGCTTCCATCTGTAGGTATTTATTTTATTTCAAATTAATCGTTAATTAGCGTTGATGACAGATAGCAGCCATTCGCAACGTTTGCCAACTAAACTACTACTAACACTATATACATACGCTTTACATTGCTCGTTCGAAGGAAATAAAATTAGTTGTACTTAAAGTTAATTTAAACATTTGCTAACTCTTAATGCCTACTTGAAAACGATTGCTAGTAATGGGTATTATTGTCCATTTTCTTGAAAGCCTGGGTAATGGTAATACCGTGTATGTTCGAAGTAATCGCCTGGCAGCACTTTAACCCTCTGCCGTGATCTGGTCGTGGTCTGACGTGGTTACGTGACGTGAAATTATTGAATCTTGTTATGAACATCGTAATAGCGTAATTTCAAAATACGGGTGTCTGATAGACGTAACGTCAGTCGCAGAGGGTTAAAATAACACCTTATAGATTTTGTACCTTCGGTCTTCGGTAGGGCTACGCAGTGTTCAGAACCGCTGATTAAACACTGCTCCGAGCGGTGACAAAGCTCCTCCGGTATTTGGTGGGCTAGACAAAACAAACAAATATTTGCCTTTATTATGTCCATTTATTCGTGGACAATTGCTGTTAAAGTCCCAATAGAACTCGCGACCAATTTAAACAAACCATTAAATTAAACAGACATTATTGTAGCACTATTTAATTAATAGGGATGATGATTGTAGTTAAAATAAATTATTTAACATTATGCACGACATAATACACGAAGAAATTATTACTAAAATTTAAATTGCAGTAATTTTTGTGCAGAGATCCTCTATTTAATAAATTGAAAAGAACTTAAAAGAGTAGGTCATTTGACAGTATTCAAACGTTTTGTGTATTTCATATAAAATTTCATAGTGGTGATCGTTTTGATACCTAGTCCGAAAAAAGATGCTGATTTGACTTGCCAGTCATCATGCCTATTGTTTAAATAACAATTATAAATATTAATGATGTAGTATAACTTGATCAAATGACACACGGATAAAGCAACATTTTTTGATAATAGGTACTTATTTTATGTTGAAAAAATTTATTACAAAATTGTTCGCTTTGTTTATAGAACATTGACCAACCCGCGTGGCGTGGCGATTGTAGGCATTTACTTCTTAATATGTCCATACGCAGAATTAACGGGAGAGGCCTACGTCCAGCAGTGGACTGAGAAAAGGCTGATGATGATGCTATAATCGTCACGTTTGGCTATGTCCATGTACTGCACTGCAATTAAGAGGATGCCGTTGCCTCCACTGGTGTGTCTGGTCGATGTTTAAAGACATACCCGGGTTCAGTTTTACTAAATACTTGCCTTGATCTTTTTCCAGAGCCTCGTTTTCCTCGAATTTTAATGTGGAACTGCTGGTCTGGCAAGTCTCAATATCACAAGCTTTGACGCTTTCCAGGGATGGTTTGGAGGGGACACACGCAATTTCGGGCTCCGGGTGATACGCTAGGATATCTATGGAAAACAAAAATATCATTGTTAATTCTGATGCTCTTACTTAACTTTATGTGATGCGTAGATGATGATTGATGACTCACTAAGTAAATACCTACTTCATATAAAGCTCGTATCTCAGTTCGGATTCAATATTGACATACGACATTGCTAAAAGTAGCGACAGTTTTAATAGTGAGTTTTGGCTGTCAGTCTTTTGACTGCCGTAGTTAGATAATATCAAACAGGCAAGATTCAAGGTGAGCTAGAGTCTGATAAATAAGACTAAGTTCTGATTTTATTTCTATAATTAAAAAATTAGACCCATATTGATCTGCGTGCTGTAATTTTGTATCGGTGGCAATTGACAACACAGGCAAGCTCGATGAAAAATGCGCGGCAGTCAAAAGATTGAACTAACATAAGCCTTCGAAACAAACTCAAGAAAGTAAGGAGGGTAGAACGAAGTACTCGTAATGGGGGAATGCAGTCGGGACATTAACCTGCAGCTCCAGCAAAAGGAAACGGGTGAATGAACACATCAAATTCTCGACAACCCGCTCAATTCCGGCCAAGCGTCCCTCCAAAACATAACATAACATAGAGCCAAATACAAGCCAGATCCAACAGCCAATTGCTTTGACACTATCTGCCATTTACCTCTCACCGCTTTAGGTATTGCTGGTGCTTTAAGAGTTCTTAGTCTTACGGCCCGGCTGCGACATTGGTCTAAGGCGACCAGCGGCGAGCGAATCCATGAGTTGGAGCGGGATGCCGATATGGGTACGAGAGGGAGCACCATACGTTTTCCGCTAAGCCGGTCGCCTTAGACCGATGTCGTGGCCGCGGCGTAAGGCCTGAGTAAACGCTCGAGCAGGCGTCCGAGGCGTACAGCGGGGCGGGCATGTTAAGGTGCATTCAGACCAAACGAACATTCGCTATTCTAACCCCCCACTCTACGAATTTCGATCATTACACAAAACGTGATTGGTTGATTTCGTAGAACGGGGGATAGAACAGCGAATGCTCTTTTGGTTTGAATGCACCTTTAAACAAATGCAAACGTATGCGCGTGGCCAGAGTGCACGCCGTCCAAATCCCTTGCACGCTCGACTAGCGTTGAAAATGTCGGAAAAAAACGTTTTTTTCGGGAATATATGAAAATTTTGTGTTTTTTTCGGGTTTTTACAGAAATAATCAATGTCACTGTCACTGTTCCTTGCCATCTATTTCAATTGACTTTTTTTCGATGACATCGCGTTATCCTGGTAAAAGTGAAAATTAGATCTAATTCGCATTGGTTTAGATTATAGTGGAAACTTTCATTGATATTTCGAAAAAATCCGTTAAAAACGAGCTGTTTGGAAAGAATCGGGATTTAATCCGGAAATTTTCAACGCTACGCTCGACGCGCCGGTCCCCGCCCCGCTCGGCGCTCGCCACTCAGGCCTTCATATAGGGCCGAAATACCTTGTTCCTTCTCCGAATCCACGGTATCGTCGTGTTTCAATGAGGTGCCTGAGGTGTGACAGACACTTTCCAGAGAAGGTCTGGAGCTGATACTACGAATTTCTGGCTTCGGGTGAAATGTGACGATGGAACAATCTATAGAGAAGATATATTTTGATTATAGTGATCGTTATTAACGTGTACTTTCCGTGGCAATGGCTATGGTTGACAGAAAAAGTAACAAATGTGAAAATGCTATTTTGTTCCATTACTCGTACTCTCAAAAAAAATTAGTACTCTCCTTAGGATACATAGAAACTTTATCCTACTTTAAAAATGAAAAAATCTAACGTCATTAATTTATGACACATAATAGTTCTTTAAATACCATTTTGGCGAACTCCTTATTTTAATTTTAACTATTTCAAGTGGAGTAAGATCAGCCTTATTGGATTTTTCAAGTTGTCGTGAACGTTTGACAGCCGAATCTGTATAATACATTTTAGTAGTTTACTCGTTTAATGAGTGTTATTTGAATAAGTGATTAAAATATGTGTAGATAATTCATTATTATAATTAAAATGACTATAATTTCTGAAATTTTAATAATTGAAAAAATACCAGTGTATTTGATTTTTCTGTCAACCATACTTTGCCACCAATCGTTGATAACGATCACTATAATTAGTATTTTCATATCGCTGCTATAATTACTCAACCTCGTATTTGCAACTCTCACTTGAGTAAAAACTACCGTATTAAGAGTGAAAAAAAGGTGACATTTCCATGAATCGATGGCTGTAAATCCGTGGTGGAGTAAGTATATAGACTACAGGGTCTAGTTACTCCACCTACACAAGTCTAATACGGGCGAAGCTATTAACGGGTGTAATTATAGGTTAGGTTTAGGGTGAAGACACATATTTCAGCATGCGTACGCATTTTGTCTAATGTAATCGGCCGTTTAGTATGAAACGTGTGAGCATGCGTACGCGTGCGGAAAGCTGGACGCGGTCCCATACTAAACTGACATTTTCTATAAACAAAATGCGTATGCATGCTGATAGATGTGTCTTCTCCCTTAGGTATATTTCAGGCGGCTCCGTTTTCACCGTAAATCGTGCTACGCGACATTTTTGCACTTACTTGAGCATTTTTTTTTATTTTGTCCATTTTCATAATTTTGGATTATCGAAAGTTGAAATTTCATAACCCTAAATTTACCCATAAATTCCAGATTATGACAATGGACAAAATAAAAAGAAATGCTCACTAACTCTGCCTCGTCTTGTCAGAACGTGAATGATAGGTAAACATGGGACCCCCATATAAGACCACATGTCTCATTTTTGTATCTTATAAGTAATACTAATCCAATATCATAGATAAACTACCTACTGCGAATTTCATGGATTCACATATTATAGCGATACTGCGCATTTAAGGTTCGCAAATTGTCCGAAGTTATCTTTTTATCTATCCGTGTCTATTGAAGTGATATTTTTTATTATTTTCTTTAACTTCATTCTGTAATATTAATATTTCTTTGTATTGCTAACTATTGACTTACGAGTCGCTATGTCCGTGCCACATACATTGGTTCCAAATCTTTGCATAGACACAATCCGTGACATGATTTTTTGCGCCACTTTTTCAGCCAATTCAGACGGACAATATCTTATATAATTGCCTGAAAACAGTAAATTAGATTTATTAATGTAACATAGGGTCGTTGGGCCTATACAAGGAGCTATGTGTTTGATTTATGACTTGAAATAGCAACCTAGCAACAATACACAAAGGGTAGTAATTGAATTAATTAAAATGCTGCACATAGCGATTTTTGCAGGCCTAACGACGAATTAGGTAACATTTTATGGTCATCATGAAAAAAACAACACGGACTAGTTGCCATTTTAGAGTTCCGCAAACAAAATGTCATAACCTCTTATAGTTTCGTCTAGTCAGTCTGGCCGTCTGTTAAGAGGGCAGTTTTCTAAAAATGACTGTATGAACATTTGTATTTATTTAAGCTTTATTTATTACGCAACATAAATGTACAAAATGGTTGGACTTAATGCCTAATGGCATTCTCTACCAGACAATAATGGGGCCAAGCAGAGGTACGTAAACATGGTGCGCAGAAAATAGCAGAACAAAATAAGGATGTCACAAAAATTAAGCAAAGATAAATTTTGAACAATTTGTATAATTTCTCCAAGATCCCATGATATGACCCTGACTTGGTGCCAACAAAACCATCTCGGATACACTCGGTCACCCGTTCGATTATATTCAAATAGAGATATCAAGCATACATATCTACATACAAAAAATCTGTCGAATTGAGCCTCCTTTTTAGAAATCAGTTAAAATTATTGATTCGAATTTGATTATTTTTATGGCTAATGATTCGTCTTACACGTTTGTCGTAGGCCACCTGACTACGTAGGAAACATATGCCTTAACCTAGCCCTTGACGGCCCCCGACCCCGCGGCAGACCAAAGAAGCGATGGCTAGATGTCGTGAAGGCTGACATGAGTGTGAATGGGCTTACAGTAGAAGATGCCCAGGACCGCGCAAAGCGGAGGAAATGTAGTAGGAAAGCGGACCCTGGCAAAGGCCGGGATAACGCTAGGTAGAAGAAGAAGAATGATTCGTCTTATCTTAGTCTAGGAATATGCAGCTGACATTTACTAGGTTCTGGGCCGGTGGTCATGTGATGAGATTTGGACGAAGTTAATTCTAATCGGAGATTTGATGCTACTGGAGTGTCACCGCTTCTTGGATCGTTTGAAAAAGAGGTGACTGTAACTGAAAAGAAGGAAATTAAACATTAATACCAAGCCGACGTAATCATATAAAGTAGAGGATATGGCTAAAGGATTGAAATTGACAATATTGACATCTCTGCGTTTCATAATTTCATCTAGTCAACTTACAGAACATTATCATCAATCACTAAAACAAAGGTTATGCAGTAACGGAATTTTAGGGCTTATGAATTAAAATCGGCATAGTTATAATTTTTTGTATTTTTCACTGAATTCTCAAATAATTTATTTAATTTAAATTGTTTGTTTATACATATTATACATTTCATAATACTATCAAACCAATACATTAAAAATACAAAAAAATTACAACTTAGCACTAACACAAATTACTTAAATTAAATTTACATTAAATAAACAGCTTATCACAATACAATCCCGTTCATTGCCGTTTCCGGTGCAAAAGTACCCATAACGCTGCCAGCATTTCCACGCTGGATAGCCATGCATAACCTATGCACCAGAAACGACTCAGAGCGGGGATTCTCTCCCTTTAATATGATTTATTTAATCATAATTAATGTGGAACGATAATTTATTCCTAATTCATGACCATTTTACGTTTTGTTACATGTTAAACGAATACTATTTCGCGCGACGTTCCAAGGTCATTACTTTACTTACTAGTGATTAAAATGTGTTTTTACCCACTCGTATTAAACAAACGAGTGCTTTACGTGCTAGTTAGTGGAAAAATAAATTATTATCATTTACCTGGGGTCATTGTGGATCCAGCGTCAAACTTCTTGTAAGGTTTTGAAGCAATGTTTTCCAGTATTCTGCTGATGATCGAGTCCGCCCATTTGGTTGGAGAAAATTTGGCTTTGATAACTGCTTTTCCTGGAACTAATTATCCGTTGTTATTTCGTTATTAACAAAGAATGGACTAATCATGGATACAATGCAAAGTTAAGGAAATGCCCTTAGAACCCTTCAACTGGCAATTAATTTCATTGCTAAGTTGCTGAAAGTTCAACTTTCTGTCAGTTAATTAACCTTTTGACCGCAGACGGCGAAGGTATATGCCGAGCTCCAGACGCCACGCGTTCATGATTACTTAAGCGAAATTGAACTTTACGGCGTCCGACATAAGTTCCTACTGTATCGGCGTAGTTGTCGGCCAGTGCCGTCATTGGCGTCGTACTCACGATTTTCCGTTGTCGTCTATGGACGACTATGGCGGTCAAAAGGTTAAAATCCAAATAGGCATTCATGTTTAAATACATTTTGGTTGTGGTGAAAACAGATAGGTCCATTGAAAAAAAAACTACATATTTCAAGAAGAAGGTACGAAGAATGACGAAGATATTTTACTAGGATAATTAGCTACATGTATATAGTTGCATTAGCAATGGGTGACTTTATAAAATGGGTATATTGAAATGAAAAGTACCATAATATAATATTATCCAACCGGGTAGGTAACTCACGTAATTTAAATCGATGATTGAATAGAATAGAAAGCTGTTTATTCAGGAATTTAGTACACAACAAAACTCTTAAAGAAAATAACATTGATGAAAAATCATTCCTGAATAGTCTTCCACTCAGCTTGGTGTCAAAGCATCTCGATTGCTCGAGATGTTTCGACCCATTAAGAGGATCGTCATCCGAAGCACAGGTCAAAGCCCGATGTGTACTTAGTAGTGAGTAACCTGTCGTTGAATCGATGATACTTTAATATTTTTGAGTGTCATATTTGTTATAATTCTATTAAAAGTACCACACATTACTATAAAAATGATGGCAAGCATGTCGTCCAGGGTTACCTGGTACTCCCGGAAGGCAAGAAAGGAAGAGGACGACTGCCCAATCTTATTATACAGGGAAGCCTATTTACCCAACGCGACAACCAAGGACAGATTGTCTTGGCGCCGAAAGATAAGGAGAGCCGACTTCATCTACTCGTAACGTGGGAAATGGTCAAGAGGAAGAAGAAGAGTAAAAAAAAGATGCCATACTTGGTTCAACCCCGCGTGAGATGACAATAGGGCGTGTGGCGGTGTCAGTCGTCATTACCGAGCAGTCCCGTCTGAGCTGGTCTGGAAACATTTTTAATTCAAAATTAAGATTGTGTGGACAAAATTGAATGCTGACCCACAATAGGAGTTTGTCACAGTAACATTGATAGTCAATTATTTAATCTAATTTCACAACAGATGATTCAATTTCAATGTTTCTATGACAAGCTCCTATTATGGGTCTAGATTCAATTGTGTCGATAGTATAAAGAAAAACCGGCCAAGTGCGACGGACTCGCGTATAAGAGTTCCGTAGCAGCAAACATAAAAATCACAATTAATACAGGAGATACTTTGATCAAACTAAAAAACCTTGAAAGACTGAAGAGAAGTTAATAATAAATATGCATCACCATTTTGTGACAAACGGACATGTGGTAAACGGAAATCTATAAGGATTTCGTTTCAGAATAATATAATAGAATAGCAGATATACAAATTATCATGTTCATCAACTTGGTCTATTTGGCCATCACCCGTGAAAGCTGCATGAGGACGTAGGTTCTAGGTATTGCTAATTCGAAACCACGTTCTCAGCTTTCGCGGCTGAAATAGCAATGAGTAAAGTACACAGAAATCTAGTTCCATGCTTATAAAATAAACGAAGCACCCCAGCATGAGCAAGATAAATGAAAAATCACTTTTGAAACCCAGAGCGAGCGTATAATCTCCATCATTCCAAACCATTACTCGCAAATTGTAAAAAAGACCCGGTACAGAGTGAAAAATTGGCATTTGAAGCTTCAATGAATAGCAAACCTTGTGTATTGTGACGTGGAGTCGAGATTGCGAACTTGGTAAGAGGAAGTTAAGAGGAAGCAGAAGCAGCAATGGGAATCATCAAGCGTGCGAGACTGAATATTTGCGTGTACAATTTTAAAGATGGCGATTTTGATGATTTTGATGAGGCGGTTTTTCTATTCAGTGTTTCGATGTTTTGGTGCTCAACTAAATGCACTACAAAGTAGTTAGTTATTTACAAATAATTAATGGCTTCTGTGGAGGTTTGCTCGAATCCACGATTTTGCATCATGAAGAAAAAGTAGTACTTATAGTACTATGATATGATATATTAAAAGTGTGTGTAATGTTTTAAGACGTATGAATACTCTCATATGGAATGATAAATATATTGACGAGATGTTTATTATTACTCTTCGACAAAATTTTGAGGAATTCTGTTAATTCAAAACACTGACTTCAAAAAATAAAACAAATTCTGCCTTTCTTATTTTTATTGCAGGATAATTTACCTTCATGTCGCAAAGTTTTGGGATGTCCTGTATAAAAGGTGTCATGTGAGACGTTATCAGTTTTATATTTTCTTAACTCCATTAACAACAAGCATCTGAATGTCGCAGGATTCGTTAAAAAAAGACAACTATTTTTTAAGTATTTTGTTTATTTTTTTTAAGGGTGATATTTATATTAAAAAAAAAGAATCCTTGCACAATGCATCAGTGTTGCGATACAGCGAGAAAATGCCACCACCATCCTTGGTAAAATGCCACAAGGGCCAATCCGACATATATGTTAGGTTAGTTAGATTTATGTACAGTCGAGTTCATAAATATATGAGCAAATACAAGGCTTCAAAAATAAATGAGCATAGAAAGATACATATGCATCTGAACAGATTTACCAATCAAAAATATGTGTACATATTACCTGTCATATTAATCTGAGCATTAGTCACATTATGTAATCAACTGAAATGCAAAACTTTCTCCTTATAATTTTGACAGTCATCGAAAAGAGTACCGTACTGTCAAACTATACTTTTCTCTCTTTCACTTTCACAAAACGTCTTCAAGGTCACCTTGTATATTGCTTGCACTAAGTTTGGGCAAACTTGAGTAATTTGGCTATAACTCATCCGACACACGCCAAATTCAGAACCGCCCAATACTTGAGACAGGGGTTGCAAATGCAGTTGTAGTAATATATGGGAGCATTCAACTTCAACAAATTAAAGTAACAGGAACATTATTTATTACCATGGCTTGTTTCTATGTTACTTATACAGGTTACTTTTTCACCGGTTCAATACATTTTACCATATCATTGGTATTGATAATAGATCACATTTATTAAATAAAATTATGCCTCAATGCAAATGTAACATAGTTGGGCGCCCTAATTACAAGGCGTCAACAACGATGCGGTATGAGTACAAAACCAACCAAATCACGTTTTGAGTAACGATCGAATTTCGTACAGTGGAAGGTTAGAATAGCGAATGTTCGCTTGGTCTGAATGCACCTTAAAATGTCATCGTGCGCGGCATGGCGGGTTGGATCACGGCAAGAGATCGGGCAAATGTGTGTCATTCATTGTGAATAATTTATTTAAATTTGATTTCGAAGTTTTAAGGAGACTATTTATAGGTTCTCATAGTTAGATTGCGGCTCCATTGTAGCGGAGAGGAGCGGAGATGTGCAAAATTGACCAATTACATTCTTCAAATTCAAAATTCGAAACACTATGATGCGGTCTCATTGGCCAATTTAGCACATCTCCGCTCCTCTCCGCCTCAATGGAGCCGCAGCCTTACCGCTGTCAAATAGGTAATTTTCCGAAAATTATTAAATGATAAAGTACTGAATCCACATTGGAGTCATATCTATATTGCGAATAATGACGCACATTTTATCCGATCGCTGGTTAGCACTCATATTTTAACGACAAACGGGCCTTAATCGTGTAAATATAATTAATAATTATAGATACATATATTTAGATACTTAACCTCGTGAGGCCCTGAGTCATATATATATTACATATCATTTTGACTTTATAGATATAGTGTCAAAGTTAAAATTCGGTTGAAGTAAGTGACGTCACCAGGCCCCAGGAGGTTAAATACAAAGAAAAAACTGTACCCGACGAATAAACGTACAATGAGGAAAGGGAAGAATTTTAATAGCGGATTTCTGACCAAATTTTAAATAAATAATGTTGTATGAAGTTTGCCTATTTTCAGAGAAATTACTTTTTTTAAACCGTATTTGACCGTTACGCAATGATAAACGATTGTGTTAGGTACTGTTATCTTAGTCTTGTCATACTAAATTGACAGGCATCAAATGGACAAAAAAATCTTAAACTGCTTAATACCTATAATTATATAACAAAAACTTAAAAGTGCATTTCTTGCTATAGTTTTCTATCAACATCATCATCATCATCAGCCTATCATAGTCCACTGCTGTACATAGGCATCCCCAATTTCACGCCATAGTTTTCTATCGATAAAATTCGGAATACGAAAACAAAGAGATTTGACCAAAACTCATATTTTTCTCATTTAAGTGTCTATGCGTATCTATCTATTAAATATGTCATCGTCTGGTACCGTTTAGCTTGCCGCGGGACTAGGTAGATTTGTGTGAGATGTCCCAAGATATTTATTTATTTATTTTAGCCTCAGAAATTTGCTATTCACGAGATCTAGCCATCGCTTCTTTAGCCTGCCGAGGAGTCGGCCCACCAATGGGCAATGCTTTAACTTATTAAGGCATTTTTTCACAAACGTGGCCAAACCACCCACCGAAGACGACATTCTTGAAGATTCTCCGCTACGTCACGGAGGTATACAGGGTGACTTTTTTCACCGGCCAAACGTTAGGAGTTTTCTGAGGTCATATTGACGATCTTTTACTATGGGACTGAAATCATATACCTATATATTTTTTTATAAATATCTTGGGACATCTCACACAAAATCGACCTAGTCCCAGGGTTCTAATCCGGAGATATTAGTAGGCGGAAATGAATGGAACATCAGATTTTTTTTTTCTCGAATGTGATGTCTATCCCATAGTAAAAGTTCATCAATATTACCTCAGAATGAACCCTGTATTTCGGTTCAAAGAATTTTATTGTCTAAAGAAATTACAAACAATTTCACTTAAAAGACAATTGAAACTATTATTTGGCCCGTGAATAAAAAAACACCCTGTATAAAACAACTATTAAGTGTAAGAGGATTTTGTTACTAGCCTGTGTAAAATGAACCGCCATTAAACGATATTGTTTCCCTTTTAAAATCTGGAAAAAAATACATGAAAAAGGTCAGTTTATAGGGTAAGTTCTCCAGTGAATGAACAAATCCAGTGAACGAACAAAATACAAGTTTTTTTCCTAAAATAAGTTTTCTGTACATTTCTACTACGCGTTATATTTTTTATTCGGGTAGGAATATTATTTGACAAGTTCTGGTAGCACTCACATCAACTCATATGCATCAGTGTCCAAATGGCGATGATCTAAAGTAAGCACGTTGCGCCGGTTCGTTTTTTATATGGAGGTGTTATAGTCATAGTCATAGTCATAGTCATTTATTTATAATATTCTAAATATTACATGTCAACAAGTTATTATACATTCAAAATGGTAAAATAAAAAGAAAAACCCTAATTATAGTGTAAGTTTGTACATGACAATTGTGATTCGATTACATTTTAAAAATAAATGTGATACAATAATAAATTAATTAATAAGGTTACATGTCAATAATAATTCGAAAAACTAATTTGATGTAATTATTCCAGGATTTAAATTATAAAATGTCAGGTAGATTGAAATAATCATTAAAATCATAAAACGAGTGGTGCAGTAGCCACTTCCTTAATTTATTTAAAAATAGTGTTGTGCTACCTGCATTCTTTATCTCCGCTGGGAGCTTATTATAAACCCTAGGTCCAACCTGTGACATGATTTTGGATGACTTGGTCAGTTTTATAGGGTCAGTGCGGAGTTGGTGTTTGGAGCCATGTCTTGTGCGCGTGATCATTTTGCACGGGAACGAGTCCAGGTTTTGGTTGACGTGTTTTGCAACTTCATAAATGTATTGAGAAGGTAGTGTAAAGATGTTGTTTTGTCTAAATAACTCTTGCGCTGGAGTACGAGGCGGAACTAGTGAGATTATGCGTATAGCTCGCTTTTGTAAAATAAAGACACGATGCCATTCAGCAGCCGTTGCCCATAATTCTAAGCCGTAACACATCGAGGAGTGGAAAAGTGCGTAGTAACATGACCGGAGTTCCTTCGGAGGTAGCACGCGAGCTAACCTGCTTAGAGCGTAGCATGAGCCTGATAGTTTTAAACACAAGTTATCTATGTGTGCATCCCATTTCAGGCTAGAGTCCAGTGTAATGCCTAAGAATTTGGAGTTCTGCACTTGTGGTAAAGTAGTGCCATCTATATCTATGCCTAGCGGCGCGGGAGGCCGTCCGCCGAGGTTAATATGGAGAATCTGTGTTTTAAATAGATTTAATACCAATCCATTAGCGCAAAACCAGTTGAGCAGTCTACCGATGTCAGACCTCAAGGAGTCCTCCAGCTGCGGCACTGTGTTTGCCGTGATGATGTTGCAAGTTATAAGGATTGAGGTAAGCTTACGTTGTGTTTAATGTGTTATTGTGTGCGTTTCGTGCATCTCCCAGGTACAGTGCGTGTTTTTTTGAAACCGGAAGGTTATGATCATGCTATTAAAGTATAGTTTAATGTGATTTCGTTTCAAATAGTGGTTCTTAATCCAGTGTTCTATAACTAGAACTCAAAATGGCTTAAAACCTAGAGACCGAACGGGGGAGTTCATTCACTGGAATTGCGTGATTTATTGTTTGTTCCATATCTGACGTTTTAGTAGTTGTAATAAGATTTGGTTTTCTATGAATTGAATAGAAATGTGCTGTCTAGCAAAGGGCCAATGTTCGAACAATACTTGATATATTCAAATTTTAATGAACTACCGCAAACACAGTTAGTTCATTAATTGGATTGCGAAAACCAGTGAATGAACGAAATCATTTATTTTGTATTTTGTCTGGTTTTAAGACATGGAAAGGTAAAAAAAAACATAAAGGATTCCAATATGACCAAGAATCTCTCGACAAACCTCTAAAAGCTGTTGCAACTAGTGAACTATCAAGTGCCAGTTTTAATATATCAAAATCAACGCTATTTAAATAACCGAAATTGTCAAAATTCCTGCCACTGAAGAAACAAACATAAACGGATCTTTGGTTAATCAAAAGTATTTAAGTGCTATAATTGATATGCAGAATGAGCTCAGTTTACTTTTTAACGAAAGCGACATATAAGGTCACTCTTCAATGGTAACGGAAGAGTCAATTGAACCTTCCCAGAATACGCAGAAATGTGAAACTGTAATTGATGTCGTTTAATTATGTTCATAGTTATTATGTCTCATTAAAGTTAAATTCAATTATGGAAAATTACTAGCACTACCAATTAAAAATAGAGTACTTTTTGCATTTTAATACATTATTTTTAAGGTAGTTTATTCATTGGTTTAATTTGTTCATTTACATTTACTAGAATTTTATGTTCATTCACTGGTGATTTTCCATTTTATTCCCTACAGTCAGCTATAGTTTAAAACTGTGCAGCACTAATGCAAAATAAAATTGATTTTAGAAAACTAAAATAGTGGTTTAATCTGTAAGAACATTCATATTTAAACTTCATTACTGCTCCCAGCCCCAAAAAAAATATTAAGTTCCTTAAGTGTTCATTCACTGGAGCACTTACCCTATCATTTTGACTGCAAAATACCTGAAACGTTTGGTTTAGGTATTTGATTCACCAGAAACGTCTGAATCTATTTAGCACCTACTTATATCATATCATACAAGTTTTAACTATCAACTTTATTTCATTGATTTATTTTTTGATGCGGCTGTCAGCCCCTGAAAACGTCCGATTATGACTAACGTGGGACTGGGACTAAGTCGATTTATTTGTGTAAGAATGTCCCCAAGATATTTATTTATTATACAGTATGTGTCTACGATACTGGCTTTTATCGAAACCGAGGAATGCGATGCAGATTTCTAGCCAAACCGTGAACATTATTTGATTCAAAATGCTAATTTTAAAAGTAATTAACTTTCTAAGAAAAGTTAATTGAGAAGCAATTTACTTCAAAATGGATCGTTAATTTGCACTTCACAATGACAGATCGCAGCCACTCACAACGTTTGACAATACTAAGCAGTACACGCGTTACATTGATCGTTCGGAGGAAATAAAATTAATTGTACGGTCAATTTAATTATTTGTCTAATGTTAATACTTGAAAACGATTGCTAGTAATACGTATTATTACCCATTTTCGTAAAAGCCCGGGTCATGGACACACACTGTATAGGTATGATTATTTAATATTCAACAAATCTTCGGTTTAACCACCAGAACTCACTAAGTAACAAAATACCTTCTCAAATAAAGCTCGTATCTCAGTTCTGATTCAATAGTGACAAAAAAATTTTTAGTTTTTTTTCCTTTTAGCATAGAAAGAGCCATGATTTTGAGTAGGTAGAAATAACCCAAAATTCAAAATTATGAAAATATCTAAAAAAAAAAAGATATGCTCAGCAATCATCATCATCATCATCAGCCTATGTTAGTCCACTGCTGGACGTAGGCCTCTCCTATTAACTATGCGTATAGACGCATTAGGAGGTAAATGCCCATAATCGCCACGCTGGGCAAGCGGATTGGCGGTCGCAGTAGGGTAAACTTGCCTAAATCGTACTCCTGCCTAAATCGTACCCCATCAATATCTTGTGAATTGAAACTGCTGAAGCAGTGCAAGTTTTATAAAATTGAACAACTTGGTCGGTGTGTTACATCATCCGAGAAACAACCCCATAGTGCGACTGCATCGAAAATTATTCAATAAGTTATTAATTTCGCTGTTTTCGAGTAATAGTTAAGCTCGACTTTTAAGGATTTCAGTTTTGATCGCAATGAGCTATGTAAATTATAAGTATTTTGCTTAACTCTTTACTTATTTACGCTATTAATCACGAGAAATACTATCGTCAGTTTAAAAACAATTTTTTTACACGGCAATTTTTAAATCTTAAATATCTTATCCCTAAATCGGACTCATCACTTTGTTCTATTTCGTACCGGTACGTTTTAGAAATAATCGTTTATTTGACTGTATATGATAAACATAACCAATCGATAAAACAATACTTAGTCATGTAAGTTATAGAAATAACTCTCTGTGTATATTGACAATGGAAAATTAAAAAAAATAAGAAATTTGGTCGGGCACATGTTGTAGGGATGAAACAGAATAAGAGACAATAATTTGTGTACCTAAGCGATGAAGTCTAAATCCACTGACTTTGTGCTGGAGTCAAGAAATATGGTTGTAAATTTTATTTTTGACGATGCCATCAAATTATGCAGTCCGACAAACAATTAAGGATTGAAAAAAAAAATCGTTAAAATGTTAGTTTAAAATCTGAAATAAGCAAGCAAGGAAGTCAGCAATATAATAACATTAGTGGTTAAATAAATATTACTAATATACCTGAATATCAGTAGTGTAGTCAGTAGGTATTGGATCAGTTGTTATTTTGTTCATTGTTTATTAGCTTCTCTTGCTCCGCTCACAGTTTCTCTGTTTTGCCCGATGGTTGACTGGTAGAGAATGCTTCATAGCATTAAGTCCGCCTTTTGTATGATTTTTATTTTGTGCAATAAAGATTAAATAAATAAATAATGTCATTGGTTATGATTACGAGACTATAAATAATTATATAATCTTAATTTCCATACTAAGTTACACCGGTACGATATAGGAATACAGAGGTACGATTTTGGAATACATAGTCTTAAATCGTACTTTTTCCACTTTTTCTTTAAATGTATTTATCTCAGAATATATTTAAGTTCAAAATTAATTTGTTATTTTAGTCGGTTAGTAAATAAATAAAGATTCTTTTGATATCATACACATATTATTTTCTTATTTATATATCCTGATATTTAGCACTTTCTCTTAAGGGGTACGAATTAGGTAAGTTTCCCCTAATGTGTCCACTATGATGACGCTGCTGCCCATCATCAATCTTGTAAAATGGTCACTGACACTTCAATCCCTTAGTCGACTCTTACGACACCCGCGGGAGGAGTTGGGGTGGTGACAAATGTATTCTTACTGCCGTCACCACACGGCGACTCAGCAATCATCATATGTCAATAGTTTATCGCGAAATTCAAGTCCAGTCATTAGAGTGACAGAGACAAATCCTCGAAATTTGCAAATGTGAGCATATCGCATATCTCAAAAAGTTTGCATCACGTCTTAGATTTTCATGAAATCGCTGGTAGTCAATGATTCTGAGCAAGATCCAACACATTTCCCAAAATGTCCCAAAATGTTTGTATGAAACATTCCTTTTTTGTTACCGAAAATGTATAGGAATCTGGTAACAAAAAGGAAACATCCATACAAACTTTCTGGGACATACCTATGGGAAATGTAATGGATCTTGCTCAGCATCATTGGCTCTACCAGCAATCAAAAACGTGATTCAAATGTACAAACTTTTAGTGAATTGCACATGTTTGCAGTTCACGGCAGGGCATTTCATCCTGTGGACCTTTGAAGTGGTAAATACTAGAGGTAATCGCGTAAACTTACATTTAATTATAATGTTGTTAAAAGAGTTCCGCGCGGCGCCAGGATTTCCGTCGCTAGACACCTTTCTGGCCTAATTACGAAATGTGTGGAGAACAACCAAATTGATGATTGGCATAAACTTTTTACGTTTTCGTTTAATACCCTCCATGTCAAAAAAGATGAGGCAATTTCCTTGACGCAAAAAATCAAAAACAATTGTGTTTCGAATATAACTCCACAGTTTTCGCTAAATAGGTGTGCCTCATCCACCTACAACAGAATTAAGTTAATCGAAAATAAAATTAGCGACGGCGATCTTAAAAGTGCCGCTCGTCTACTATTCACAAGTGACGTACTGTCGCCAGATACTCCGGACACTCTCTCGGCCTTACGATCTAAACATCCCCCGGCTCCTGCAACCCCGTACCAGTTAGACCCACCCACAGCTGACCGGGCCTGCCTCCGAATCGAAGCGAAGGACGTCATTGACGCTATAAATTCTTTCAAAACCGGTTCGGCGGCTGGCCTGGATGGGATCTCACCCCAACATTTGAAGGATCTAACCTCTCATTGTTCGGGCGACGCAGGTGAACAGCTCGTCTGTTCCCTTACTAAATTAATAAATTTCATGTTTTCAGGCAAAATCAACTCGCAAATTGTCCCACTTTTCTTTGGCGCTAACCTGATTGCCCTTTCAAAAAAGGACGGAGGGGTGAGGCCTATTGCTGTTGGGTCAACTCTACGTCGTTTGGCATCCAAAATTGCGGTTAGACACATTAAGTCAAAATTACAGTCTATTTTCGAACCAGTTCAGTTAGGTTTTGGCACGAAAGGTGGGTGCGAAGCAGCCGTCCATGCTTTACGCACCTATCTTTCACACGATGATTGTGAAATTGTAGTCAAAATTGATGTAAAAAACGCCTTTAATTCGGTAAATAGGGACACTTTGCTGGCAGAAGTAAAGGAACAAATTCCCGAACTCTATAACTACCTTTATCTCTGCTATGCAGATCCATCTAAATTACTATACAAGTCCCACCAATTATCATCTGAGGTGGGATGTCAGCAAGGTGACCCCCTTGGGCCAGCAATTTTCAGTTTAGCCATAAATCACATAATACAAAAAATTAAATCTAAATTTAATGTCTGGTATCTAGACGATGGGACCCTAGGAGGTGACGTAGATACCGTACTGTCCGATTTGTCTCTTATCAAAACTAATTTTGAAAATATTGGTTTAGAACTAAATTATAGTAAATGCGAACTCTTTATTCAAAAGACTTCCTATAGTTTGACTGTTTTAAAATCCAAATTTGATTGTCTGACTCCTGGTATAAAAATAGTAGACAAATATTCACTTTGCCTCCTGGGTTCTCCTATTTTTGAAGAATCCTTTCCCGATTATATTTCTAACTCGATTTCTAAATTCCAAAATCACGCAAATCGTCTACTCGAAATTAGCCCTCATTATGCTCTTGCGATTCTTAAGTTTTGTCTTTTTGTCCCTAAATTGACATACGTGCTCCGTTGCTGTCCGTTCTGGAAAAATATTAATTTATTAACACCTTTAGACGACTTAATCAAAATTACCATAGAAAAAATTCTAAATATTCAGCTAACGGAGCGTTCCTGGTCCCAAGCATCCCTCCCTATTCGGTATGGGGGTTTAGGGATACGAAAAATTTCATGTGTGGCTTCTCCTGCATTTTTGGCATCCGTCCACAGCACGTCTGATCTCACAGGAAAGATCCTAAGGGCTCTGCCTATTAACTGTGAGACTGCGGGTTTGGAGGACGCCAAAAATGCATTCAAAATTGCTTGCCCTTCTAAAAATTTTCCTGACAACCAAAAATCGCAAAGGAGCTGGGACAATGTGTATTGTGATCTAACATACAATTCTCTTCTAAACAGCTCTGCAGGTCCGGATCGTGCGAGACTTTTGGCGGTCGGAACCCGGGAAGCTGGTTACTGGCTGCATGCCCATCCTTCGGCTAGTACTGGTACTTTCCTGGATCCGGCCTCTCTTAGGCTCGCAACCGGCCTGAGACTCGGGGCCGCGGTATGTACCCCTCACTTATGCTGTTGTGGCACAGACGTGGACCGACTGGGACACCACGGACTAAGTTGTCAAAAAAGCGCAGGCCGTATTTCCAGACATGCGACGCTTAACGACATAATCCGCAGGTCTCTTGCCACGATCAACGTACCTGCTCTTCTTGAGCCTACTGGTATTATTAGGGATGATGGTAAGAGACCTGATGGTGTGTCTTTGGTTCCTTGGAGCTTGGGACGGATGTTGGTATGGGATGCTACTTGCGTAGATACCCTGGCACCGTCCCATCTTCAACGAACTACGTTTAAGGCAGCCGCTGCGGCTGAAAATGCCGAATTTTTAAAACGTAATAAATATAAGGGCCTCGGCAAAGAGTACGATTTTGTACCGGTTGGCGTAGAAACTTTAGGTTCTTGGGGCCCCAGCGCACGCAAATTGTTTGCTGAGATCGCGAAACGTCTGGTTGATGTAACTAGAGACCGAAGAGCTGGCGACTTCCTCGCACAACGCATCAGTATTGCGATACAGCGAGGAAATGCCGCCAGCATCCTCGGTACAATGCCACAAGGGCCAATCTTAGATATAGGTTAGGTTAAGTAGATTAGTTAGATTTAATCTATGTACATAAATTGTAGTTTTGCAATAAAAAAAAAAAAAAAAAAAAAAAAAAAAAAAAAAAATTATAATATATCCTGACGTTTCGGGCATGACGTTACACCCGTGGTTGCAGTCTCATGGTCGTGGTTGTGGCCGAGTCTGCCTGCGACCACGGGTGTAACGTAATGCCCGAAACGTCAGAATATAATTAAACGTAAGTTTATGCGATTAAGACCCGTTTGTCTTTAAAATATGAGTGATAATCGTGAAAGTTTAAATCAATGTACTGGAGGTAACTTACCTTCCACGCCAAATGACCCGCAACTGAATGATACTGTCTTGATTGTATCCTCCAATGCTGCAATAAGAAGATAAAATTGAATTAAAGTAAGTCTTGTGGAGCAATTGTAATCATTTTGAGGGTGAATCAATTTTTTTCTGTGTGTTATTACCATAGTTACGGTCGCCTGAGTCACGCTGGTTTTATGCATAATTATGATACTTAAGCTATGCAAAAGTGCATTTGTCTGGTGTTAAAAAAGCCTTTCCTTGATGGGCCATCTACAAACATGGACTATACAGGGTGGTCTAAACCTTGACGTCAAAAAATTTTTTTTAGATTCCTCACGTCATTAACTATCACAATATACCCCATGTATCTTAGCCGATTTTTTGTAGTTTTCGAGTTATGAATTTTTGAAAATTTTACTTTACCGACTACTCCGAAAAATCCTCATCATTAAGTATCACTTTTTTTTGCTTTTACGAAGGCTCAAGGTCTAAGGCAGTCTTTAGAATACGAAAATTCCTTGGGATATGTTTAATTTTTTTATTTACGTACATTAATGCTATTTTGATCCATTTTTAGCGTAAAATTTTGAATTTAGTATTTTTTTATCCTACTTGTATCAAAGTGAGGACGCTAATTTTTTTGTCAGTAAATGCTTTATTTATAGTAATACTTTTGCAAAGAGAAACTAGTTAAAAAACCCAAAACTTTTTTTTTTATTAATAAATTTCTTCATTCCAGAATTTCTCAAAAAAAAATTTTCAAAAATTCATAACTCGAAAACTACAAAAAATCGGCTAACATACATGGGGTATATTGTGATAGCTCATGACGTGAGGAATCTAAAAAAAAATTTTTGACGTCAAGATTTGGACCACCCTGTGTGTGTGTGTGGATGTTTGCATAAATTAAGTAGCATAATTTTGCATAAAACCAGCGTGACACAGGTGACCGTAACCATAGCAATAACAGACAGAAAAAGTTGATTCACCCTTGTACATTGTGCTCGTACTAAAGATTATAAATATTAGACGTTATATACCAAAGAAAAGAGGCCTGGGTGCGCAGCCAAGATACCAACTCGCTGCCACAATGTTATAGGGTTCTATTTTACAAAGAGCAACATAGAACCTTCCAATGATGACATGGTATCTTAAAGTTATATTACACGCCGGTCTTCGTCGCGTAGTCATGGCGATTGGCTCTTGGAAAAGCTCATATACGGAGCGAAACATGTCGACCATTTTTCGACTTAAAAATGTGCGTGACCCACGTGAAATATAATTTTAGTATAACAAGGTATCTTTCTCTATTGGCCGTGTGGTAACGGCAGTAAGAATACATTTTGTCACCACCCCAACTCTTCCCGTGGGTGTCGTAAGAGTCGACTAAGGGATTTGAAGTGTCACCGACTATGTATTTATTCAAGATTGATGATGGGAAGCAGCATCATCATAGTGGGGTGGACACATTACTGTGATCGTCAACTCGCTTGCCCAGCGTGGCGATTATGGATATTTGCCTCCTAATACTTCCTTACGCTTAGGTAATAGGAGAAGCCTTCGTCCAGCAATGGACTGATTATAGGCTGATGAGGATGATGAGGGTATCTTTCTCGCCCGATACTGGCACGATGTTTTCTGTGCCGGCTTGGCTGGAGGGCAGTATGCTGTATCAAATGGATTGCTATCATTAATAATTAGTATCATTACCTCCATTGAAAGGACTTATTGATATCTCTATCCCCGTCTGCTGGTATATTTTAGGCCCAGAATATGGCGGCCATATGCCTGAAACAAAATAATAGAAATTACGTTGCAAATATTCTGCATTCATAAAATTATCAGGAGCAAATCTTGGTTTTAAATCGACCTAGTATCATCGGCTGACTAAAACTGAACTGAACTAAAACTAACTATGAAAAATATCACAACCTATACTCTTAGCAATGTTGTACGTTAGTATTGAATCGGAACCGAAATACGAGCTGTAATTCAAGTAAGTATTTGTTGTGTACATCAACTGTTATTGTCATAGTTACGGTCACCTAAGTCACGCTCGTTTTATGCAAAATTATGCTAATATCATTATGTAAACATTCATAATTATAGTCAATGTTTGTAGGTGGCCCATTAAGTAAGGGCTTATCAACAACAGAATTATGCATGTTTGTATAAAGCATAACTTTGCATAAAACTAGCGTTACTCAGGCGACCTTAACCATGGCAATAACAGAGTTATCTGTAACTTGATGAGATTTGGTTGTTAACAGACGATATTTAATAAAAATATACGTAAGTGGTACCTATACATAATTACTCGATCGCCCATTTAGAAGGTCTACAATCGAACGTGTTGCCTCTCTGTTGCGCTTAAAAATCCATACTTAAGTGTGACAGGGACAGCACGACGGTACGATTCAGGATTTTAGGGTGCCATGATATTTACATACCTGTTGACTCATCTTGTGACGCTCTTGAACTTTCGTCATAAAACTCTTTGGAAGTGACTGTCGCGATTGTCTTGGGTTGGGTGAGCATCGCCGTTCCTAAACACAACAAAAGATTAATAAAGGTAACATTGCCGTCAATGGATTGCTAACATTGTGAACAAACCATTCAATGGTGGTATGCGTAGCCTATTCGGTAGTAACCTAGTTTACTTATACTTTTGGGCGCATAAGGGGGTAATGCTGGTGGTAGGACCTCGTGCAAGGTCCGCCCGGACAGCTACCACCGTCTTACCCGTTAACCTACCGCTGAATAGTACTGTGTTCCGGTTTGGGGGTAAGATAGCCGGTGTAATTACTGACATAGAGGCGATCCATCTAAGTCCTCAGGGTAGGCAGCGCATAGGCGATTTTTTGGTCACTATGTCCAGTCGAAGACAAAATAAGGGGTATACAAAAACGTTCAAAATTATGTCCCAGTGCACTCTAATTCTGTGTAATAAGAACGTCGTAACATATTTATGAACGGATTCTTTCGAAACTTATTTTTGCACTTGACTGTCCATGGGCCTCAGTTCCCGCTTTCCATCAGATGGGCTGAGAGCTCAGTTGTCTACCTTCGTCAGATAATAAAAAGCCCATTATCGCCACGCTGGGCTAGCGGCTTGGCGATCGCAGGCAGTATAATGTCTGTCCACTATAATGTCGCTGCTGCCCATCATCAATTAAATCTTTAAAATAAATGGTCAGTGACACTTCTATCTAGTCGACTCTTACGACACCCACGGGAAGAGTTGGGGTGGTGACAAATGTTTTCCTACTGCCGTCACCACACGCGTCAGTTTTTTTTATCCACTGAAAATATCAGCTAATATAAAATATCATTTCGAAATGAGTATTGTTTTATCGATGAATTGAATATCGAAAGGAAGTCCCTAGTTAATTGACGTAATTTCCACCTCGACTTCTATTTCTGCTCATAACTGTCTACAATTTTCTGTATTGGCTTTTAAATTTCTTCTAACTTAAAACTGCAGACAAATAGTACATTGTGTATTAAGGGCGGTAAATAATAAAATGTGAATGACTGTGAAAGTAAAGCCCAAGCCGAAGGCAACCCGTGGCACACACAATATTTTTCATCACACCAGTGAGGCAAAAAAAATAAATAAAACAATATATTATTTTCACAAAACTACTATAAAATGGTCTAAATCATTTCTCAAAATCAGGGATGACTTTTTATCATTTTTATAACAGAATTCTCGGCCACCCGCCTGCGTCGGCTGCGGGCACCGCTCTAGTGCGACGTAATGTTGTATGAAAATCCTTGATTGCCCTAGTACGTAATGACGCATCTACGGCGCGCATCGCCGCAGCGCATTGGCGCACTTACAGAACAGGTGTGATGAAAAAGCCTTAAACAGTTAGTACCTACAACATAACTGTGCATATACCTATACTAACACTGACTTTAATTTCAGATAAGACCGTTCTCAATGTAATGTTTAC
This sequence comes from Thaumatotibia leucotreta, assembly GCA_025490895.1. Taxonomy (NCBI): domain Eukaryota; kingdom Metazoa; phylum Arthropoda; class Insecta; order Lepidoptera; family Tortricidae; genus Thaumatotibia; species Thaumatotibia leucotreta. The sequence continues at coordinate 55,341 of JALPQI010008526.1, forward strand.
ATCCCTTTATTTTTAACATAAAGAGATAAAAAAGTTGCACAAAAGCTGGTTAAATTCTTTTTCTCCTTTACTGCGGTTTAATAATAAAATAAAAAACCTCTGTGGCCAGTCGCAGCTGTTATTTGCATTTCATAACTAATATTATGAAGTTGTGAAGCGTTTTGTTTAACAAAATATGAAAATTATTTTAGAGTAAGTGCTTTTATAGTTTCGCAGCCACTTAAAAGGTGAACTTTTTTAATTTTCCAGACTTTTACATTGCACAGGCTGCTGTTTGATTATTATTACACAGGATTTTATAATAAAAGAAATACTTCTTGAAATTAGAACTAATTAATAGAAATGATCATCAGAGATCGGATGGATTTGCGACATTCTTAGTGACTTACGTCATTTTGATGACATTTAGTATGAGTCGCACAAAAATCCGATCTCTGGTTATAATAGTGGATCATAGTCATCATTATTAGCCGATAGACATCTACTGCTGGACATAAGCCTCCCCAGACCTTACGATAATATATTATGAAACCAAATATTCTGTGTATATTCCAGGCTTGTTCTTTGTCATACCAATGACGCGTTCGTTGGAGTAACAGAGACAGATACCAGAAAGGTTCGATTTTAGAAATTCCCTTTGGACCTACCTACATACCTACTTTTATTCAAATTCAAATTAAGAAAAATGTATTCAGACATAACGATAACCTATTTTGTAAGTACTAAATAGTCACGTCACTTTGCTTAATGCTTTTATTGTATTGTCGTGTAAGGAAATTCCATTAAAGCCACACAGTTAGGTACATTAGGAAGCTTCTAGAAAACTCGTAAATCCTTCGGCACTTTTCCTTTTGTTCATATTATTATATATGTTTAGGTATTAGTAGTAGGAAGGGTTTTTTTTTACAATTGTTCCTTTTGTTAGAATAATTCTAGTTTTAGTTTTGTAGTATCTATCTACAATACAAAGTACCTGGATGAATCAACTTTTTTCTGTATGTTATTGCCATGGTTACGGTCGCCTGAGTCAAGCTGGTTTTATGCAAAATTATGCTACTTGAACTATGCAAACATGGTAAGTTCGTTCTTTAATGGGCCACCTACATGCATGTATGCATAATTTAAGTGTCATAATTTTGCATAAAACCAGCATGATTCAGGCGACCGTAACCATGGCAATAACAGACAGAAAAAAGTTGATTCACCATCCTACACATACAAAGAGTAAACACCAGACATAGAAGACACGGTGGCACGAACGAAATTTTGCTAGAGACTTCCACTCGATATTTTTTTTATCGAAAAGTTATTTTATCTTTTCACATAACTACGTG
>JALPQI010008527.1:0-50256 GCA_025490895.1 Thaumatotibia leucotreta
ATATTCGAAACTGTTATCTAACACTAAAGTAAGTATGGTCCTATTGTGAACATTTTATGAATGCCTGAACTAAAGAAAATTCACAAACATGTTGGCGAGTTCCACATACTATATAGGTACTGAAATAAAAACAAACATCTCTACATTTACCAAATCATTCTTACAAGAATATGGCAAGATCACATTAAACATCCGGTTAGAAAAATATGAAACAGCTTTACGTAATGCTACACTTACAAATCATGAAAAAATACAAGAAATTTGACTATCCTCCCTATCAGGTTTTGCAGAAAAAATATTGACAGACTTGAGGGTAGAACAAAGTTTTTGCCACCCGTCCCGCTATTCGGCCGGTCAGATTGGGCTACCTGCACCGTGTGAAAACGGAACAGGTGGCTTCCGACCCGGCAATTACGCCGGACAATGCGACGCGTGATGCGCGGGAGTTGATCGAGTCGCGGTTTCTCTTGTGTGAAACAACTTTCAACTCAAAAGAAGCAAGGTCTGATAACAAACTACTGTTACAGTATGTTCTTTGGCGTTATTGTAGAATTCAAATTGGGATGTTGTGGTTTTTGGAGATATGCGTTTTTCGAAAGCTATGTTTTTAATTTTGAAAAAGTAGTACATGTTTTTGTACTTTACTTGATTATGGTTCAACAATATCAATGATGTTCTCACTATTGAGATTGAGACCGCTTAATATTACGGGTATTATGGCATAAAGTATTAGTATTTATTATAAAAAGTTTCGAAGTACATATTATACTCTACATTATCTACAAGTATAAAACGATCGATCAAACACCAAACACCATGGTTTTATGTGACTAGTTAACATCCGAATTCGTAAATATTTTTCACTTAATTAGTGGTAATGAAATTAGCTTAATCATCAACAACATACCCATTCTCAAGGTTTCCCATCTCACGCATTTAAAAGCGGAAGGACCGGCAAATCAATTTATCATTTTTGCAAAAAAAATCTTTCAAAATGCTCTGATTCTGGTCAAGGAATCCATTGTTGGTATTGTGTAGGATTCTAAAAGGGTTGCGGTGTCTTCGCAAGACAGCGTGGGACATTTGCGGACATTGCGGTGTTATTTTACATCTGCGTTGTTTTTTGTCTCGTCTTATTGGTTCAATATATATTACTACCTTTTAGTACTGAGGTACAATGGCACATGAAATTTGATTGGAAATTTCGTTAACCTTTGTTTGACTAAATCTCAGTTAACCTACATAGGTATTTAGCTTGTAAATTTATGAAGTTTTTTTGTAGTTATATTTCACATATTACGCTCTCTATAGCCTGCCTCTATTAAATTTGTATTCAGAGTACTTATATAAAGAAAATTCTTCTACTCTTCTGCTTTTTTCAGAAAACTCTTCCGTGCACTGCAGATTGTCTATACATCCATAAAAACCTAAGGTCGCATCGTTCTCATCGATCATTTCCTACATCTCGATTAACCTTTCACGACCAGCATTAGAAGACCCCTGGATACAGTGATAGGCATTAGGCGCTCGGGTACTAATATTGACTGTTGGGGAGGGGTCATGTTAATTTGGTCTATATTGAGGTACGTTGATGAAACCAATTACCGTGGTGTGAATTAAGTCGCTTTGCAGTTAGCATCGTGGAGTTAGAAAAGGTGGAGAAGGCTTTGTGCATATTGCCAACGATAATTAAGTATTTGATTTGATCTCTGTTTTGGTCACATTATCATACAGTTGACCCTGTATTAATAATGTCCAGTTATATCGATGGACTACAATCTTCCACCGATTCACTGTAAGCCTTAAAAAGTAACTTTTTATTTATGGTTGACAGTTCATTTCCTTAAAAGAGTAAATGTTGTCCAGGTCCAAATCTACCGATTTTAAAAAAAATTTTAGAACGTTTATTTGACTAATGTTTTCGAAGTATGAAAATATGTTATAGTAAAAAAAAAACGCACTACATTAATACAGTGCATACTTAATCAAGTGAACATTTTTTAACATATTTTTTTCACTTTATTCTGTTAACTTAAATCCCGTAACAACAATGACCCCGGCGGATACCGCATTTAAAAATGCTTCCATTTAATTCAAAGTCCCAATCCGTTCCCAACAAACAATGGCGGGTCAGTCGGCGGTTATCAGTCGATCGCGCATCGCGTCAAATTTATCGCCGCCCGCGCTGCTCTAGCCTGCGCAAGAGCCGGTCACTCAACAAACACAAGAACCAGTGTATCGAGATCTTTAAATACATATATAATACGTATAATTGGAGAGCATACGTTATTAGTGATAAAGAAAGCAATTGTAACCCCCACGTGCTAATCTCCAGTAGACCTTATAAAGATAAAAAGGCGTAAGTCATTACGAAATGAATGGAGATGCGACTTTTTTAGCTTGCTAATAAGAATGCACATCCTAGGTGAGAATGCATAAAAGAGCCATTTTTATGCTTTATAATTATTAGTTCGCCTTTGCAAACAAGACAGGAAGTGTAGGCGAAAATGCTTGCAAATACTTTTCCTGGTCGATTATGGTGGAGAACGGAGGTGGCAGTAACATTATGCTAGAAGAATAAACATTATTTGATCACTTACTACTTTAGCATGTGACAGATGATGATAGCCACTAAAAATACCTTATCTGTTATTATACGTAGCTCCATAACAATTACGAAGCGAATGGTAAGCAGTCGAACAAAATAATATTTAATAGAACAGTCGTTAGTCAATTAACAAGGGTTTAATGAAAAATAGACATTTCACATACAATCTTAATGATAAAACTTCATATTGCACATCCAGTAAAAAGAAAAAAATATCCCTGTTTATATTTTTCTTTATTCTTCCTTAAAAACTCGTAAAACATGAGAAAATTACGCATCATAAAACTTTGTTTTCGTATGACCTCTCTTGACCGGTAGGTAATGCATGCAAAGATATATTTTAAGTGCAAATTAATCAAATATAATATTAAATTAAAACCAAATAAAATAGTAAATGAAACTAAAATAGCTAATTTCCAATTTAAATATTGAACGAAATATTATTTAATTCTACACGTTAGGTACATAATCGATAAAAATACTATTTTGAATGACATCGCACGTTCAACATCATTCTCAGCTGATTTAGCTCAACAAGTAAGTAAACTACCTAATCGTGCAAAATAAATCTCAAATTTTATAACATTTTTATTATCTTTCGCCATTTTCAACTCTAAACCGGTCATAAAGCAAGAAAGTTAATCTTCATTCGCCATAAACGCGCGAAACCTTTGTTTCGTACTCACATGGCCTCAATTAAACAGTCATCGCACAGACGGATGTAAGTGCATAATCTCAGTTCAGGTCATCGGTAACAAGGCGAGCGGTCACGAGTGCCCGGTATGGGAAAGCTCCCAGCATACAAATGCAGTTACGACCGTATGCCGCTGAGGCGTGATCGTGTGATGGAGGATAGATTCAGGGCGATTTTAGCGTAGGCTGCTAATTAACTTATTTTAAGGGCATGTCGTAAACGATAAAGGTAAGTAATGAATTATTATTTAACTAGCGACTCCCCCCGGCTGCGCACGGGTACTATACCTACATAAAAACCTTCCTCTTGAATTACTCTACCTATTAAAAAAATCTCATCAAAATCCGTTGCGTAGTTTTAAAGATTTAAGCGTACAAAGGGGCATAGTGAAGATTTAGATTAATTTTGTTTGTCCAGTCAATCAGTAGATAGTGGAAGCATTTAAGTTTCAAAATATCTGTGTTTTTGAATACCTAAGTAATTTGAACTAATCATCTTAAGCAGGAAATAGAACCCATTTCCTATGTAATATTTATGATTAAGAAGCTAAATTAATTTATCATGTTTGGTATAAAAGACCCTGAAAAATAAAGTACCTAGGTAAATGTAGGAATAGTTTGTTTTGCATCGTTGGTGAGCATTAAGTGAAGAACCCTCTTACAGCAATAGTTACATCTAACTCAGTTGAACATTAGTATCATTACACATGAGTACTTTATAACAATGAAATATTTCTAACCATCCAGATTCCAACTTAACCCAAATGACTCCAAAGAATCTTAGAATCACCTCGAACTGCTGAATGCACAGATAGTTAGAGGGCCAGCCACTAACTATCTGCAGCCCTACCGCGAACTTCGAAATCCGCAAATTTCGAGGATTTGTCTCTCTCACTCTAATGACGCCTTCGATGGTGTGACAGAGAAAAATCCTCGAAATATACGAAAATCGTTTCGCCGTAGTAGGAAAATGTAGACAGTTAGGGAATGTTCGGAAAATCATGGCACGTGAGATGTATCAGCGCGCCTTGCTACCAGATGCCTTCACTTTCTGCAGGGGTAACTACAATGTTCACTCGCTACAGTGTAGTCGGAAATGCAACACCTACAAACGGCATTCAATATCCTTTGGATCGAGTGGCTGTTTGTGATTATTGATTCAGCCTGTATGAGAGTTTTGGAGTACAATTTAGCTTGTACCTCGAATCTACATTGTACTTCGCATAACTAATGTTTCAGTTAATGATTTTAGAATTGTATGATTTCACAGATTTTACTATACTTTACCTATATTTGAAAATCGATCAGGAATATCGGGAGTTAAAATATGAAAAGGAAACTAGGAAATGAATAAATAAATGTCCATAGTCCATACTACAGTTAAAATAAAAATAAACAGTATATGGTTTATGCGTAGATATAATATAATATTTATTATTTCAATTTATAATTAAATGTCACAGATTTTACTTTAAAAACTATAAACATTGATTTTATAAAGTTTTTAATTCAAATAGGTAGCTCGGCTATACGTACTTTCTACCAATTAATTTTCCTGCAGGAATAAAAGAGCTTAAAAAACAAGTGTGCTATAGAGTATGAATGGAAACGATACTTAAAATAGAGAATAGTAAAATTGTATTTCATTCAATAACATAAAATCCACATCAATGTTGACACTGACAGAAGCGATTATAACGTCAACAATTGGTTTTGCAATATTTGGGATATAACAAAGGAGATCTTCTAAAACAAAGGTAACATATCCTTCACGACTTCTTCTAGATTATATTCTATCACATTATCACAAGTTATTGTTCCGTTTAAGATAAAGTGGGTGTTAAAAATCATCAACACAGGGCCTAGTGAAAGACGACAGTCGATGTTCGCTTATGATTTATGTTGTGTTGTTTCGTGTGTTGGTATTGTTCTAGTGTCGTGGGCGGCTGTTAGATTTATAATACTTTGCCCTATGCTTTGACTAAATACGATTAATGTTTTAGCGACTTGATATTCCGATGAGCGATGCATTTTTAATTGCTTTGTCGTGCTATCATTATGATCTATTTGTCTTATCACAATTAGTAGTGATTTCAGAATGCTTTCAATTCCACATTATTTCAATATGCCATGATTTTATATCTAAAGGTTTTATACGTACTGCAGCCAGTGAATTCAATTTATTTATAGATACCAATACTTTTATGTATTCAATAAGTTATATAAATTCCTAAGGAATGCAGCAAAAGACAAAAAATGGTAAGCGTTCGTTTGTTTACGCGCGCAAACTTAAAAAAACATCCTTTTGCGAATCGAAAATGGATGTAATTCAATAGCGCGCTCTATTAAATACGTCCGCGTGACGTGCGTTGAATATCGCGCAGAACACGATCCGACGTGGTATCAAAAGGCTTTGGACAAGGGTCAGGAATCCGAAGATCACGGACGATGTAAAGATCAGGTAGAATAAAGAAAAAAATTGATTTGGTTGAATAATGCTTCGATAAAACCGTAGAATCCAAAAAAATCTAGATTGATTTCACCTGAACCAAAATTTTTTTCAGTTATAAAATTGTGTGAAGCTGTAGCTACATCATTTAGCTAATTAAATAATGTAGTGAGGAAAACCATCCTATGACTAGAATTATAGTTACACATCATTTGAAAGGAACAACGTATTTGAATCATCCATTGAAGTCTAGTAGGTAACTTACATTTTATACGAAGTAGTGATCAGAGATGAACTGATCACTGATCAAAAGCAACGATAGAATCACAAGTACAATACAGCAGCCGTCGATTAAAAGCACAATAGAAAAAAAATATAGAAAGTGACACTTGTAAACCCTTTTCTAGTAAAATTGATGAAAGGAACGCATAATGACACACAATGGTTATTTTGCCTATGCTTCGGAAACCAACCCTATTCGGCATTGTAGAAACGTTATCGGGCAGTATGTGGGTGTGTGAGCCTGTTTTGCCCAAAAAAAATCTTTTGACCGATTGTTTGTCAAAGGACCACTGTGTATTTTTTGTCGAGGTGTTTATAGGAGTTTGACCATGGGAAAATATTAAAGCTTCAGGTGCCTCTATCCGATTCGGGTCCATTGTCAACCTGTATGATTTTGATGAAACTTTAGTCCTTTGATTATTTGAACTAAAGATTTCAAAAGGTGTCCACCGACTTGAAACAGTCAAACTAAGTGTCGTTTCAAATAACCTTTTTATTTATCACCTTCTCAAGTATGTTGCAAGGCAGTGTTCCAAAAGCTGACACCTTCAATCTGTCGACACGTCTCAGCCTAATAACACCTACCAAACTTTAAATCGGCTCTAACATTGAAAGGCCGACAATAACAAATTGGTATTAAAGCCTGACAAAGATGGACTTGAGAGACTGTCCACCCACTCCCGGCTATTGATCGCGGACTAACAATAAATTAATTCTTGTTATGAACATTTTTTATCCCATTGTATTTTGGCCGAGTATTTTTTCGTCGGCTCCGTAATTGAGCCTAATGGGCGGACATTGGTCAAAGATTTGGCCCGGGATTAAAGACTCAATGGATTCTTTTAACCTTTTTAAAGAGACGTATAATGTTAATTTGTTAAACGAGTTTGTTAGAATAGTACTATGCGGCAGTAAGATGGATTTTAGTAGTATCAAAGGAAATAAGAAAAAGCTTACACTTATTTGTTTATCGAGAAAAATCAGTTAAAACTTTCTAATTTAACGATCAAAATCAATACTTCGAATAACGTTAACAAAAAAGTGGTCACAATGAGCACCGATTTCTTGTAGCCGATAAGTCACTGAAGGTGTATTATCGCCCGTTGCATCTACATCTCCAAGATTAAGTCTAAACCATTTACAAAGGTGTTTAGCTACTGTTTTTATTGTTTGCAACTCGATTTGTATTCTTAACACCCGTAATCCTTTTGCCCGTCAAAAGCTTTTTGTTGATTTCAAATGTACAAGGTATACAATATTGGTTATACGATGTCCGTTATTTCACATGATTAATACACAAAAATATTGATGTACCGAAATACAATTTCTGTTTAATAATGCCCCCAACGTTGTTTTATACTGCTTAATAGGGCCGGACTAATAAATCCAATTTAAATGTTGCCAGGTCCTCCATTGACATAACATATGTAAATCCATACGTCTTTATCTTAAGAATCACAAATGCAGAATGCCGATCGCTGCGGACATTGAAAAGAAAAAATATATTGCCGGCGGTCCACCTCGATCGAAGTTCAAAACGGGTGGCCGCCGTCCGCAGATCATTATTCTAAATTCGAAAATTAACTTGATTCACATAATTTAAATATCAACTGCCAGTTCCCGAGTTGTGTCCTTTCTCCTGTCTCTGTTCCGCTCTAATGTAAAGATGTCGATTGCAAAATTTATATGTTCTCTTGACGAATTCAATTTATTGGTGCTCTTCTTCGACTCGCATTTGTAAGAGATGGGTCTCTTGATTCTTTCCCACGATTGCGTATGTAGCTGCATAATTACATGCTTTGCTTTTAACAGTTTCAAAAACTTTGTTAGTCGAGCTATATTAAGTAACTATAAATACCGGTGACAACAAAATAGCATTAATGCGCCTACAATTAATATTGGTTTTGATTTTTTCTTTATTATTGCTGTCATGATACACATTCAAGAAGTCATCGTCGACCTCAACTTATAGATTTTTTTACGTCAATTGTTCTATTAACAATAAAAATGTTTTTCCAGTATTCAATGTTATTAGTCTTATAATTGCAATAATTACAATGGTAAGGTCAGTGATAGAGCTATAAGTAACATGGCATCGTGATCGATAAATCCGGTTGTAAATGCGATTCTGCGATATCCTTAATGAAGACATATTGAATCGCCAAGCCGGAATGGACAAGATATAAGCAATGTTTAAATTGACGTGCGGCTCTTTTATGTAACATTCATTCAATTTTGCTCCGGATCCAACAACATAGAAGCAAAACACTAGTGCAATAATTATACTACCTACAATATCAAATTGGATAGAAACGTAAACAAGTAGGTACATCGTGCTTTAGTTTGAGACACATTTCGCAATTTTTTTTAACTAATTTTGACTACTTAGTCTGTCAACCTTTTGGGAGTAAACATTAAGATGCTATCTTGGTAACCTCTGGAACTGTAAAAGAAACCAGACTTTGCATGAATGCAAGTTTTACCTTAAAACATACTACTTTCAATATAAAAAAAAACGCTGAACAAATCTAGCCTTACACAAATGTAAATAATAGGTCTGTACTTGTTTATTTCTGTCGATTATATATTCTTCAGTGTGGAATTATTATCAATTAAAAATTCTATATTAAGTAATGAAACAAAAATCATATCAATTAGCGCCAAAAGCACGCTGCAAAAAGGTTGTACGTTTAATATTTTATTTAGCCGGGTCGCGCTCGCCGTTCAAAAGTTAACTTAGATTTTTAAAAGTTTGTTGAAAAGTTAGCGCGGTGTCCCCCGTCTAGCTTCTCTTACCTGATAAAGTGATTTCACGATTCCTGAATTCACACTTTTGAGGAGGGTTTTAAAAAGCCGAAAGGTTTCGGTCTCTACCCTTAGGCGTAATTGGGATTACGCTAAAACCTGTCCGTTGATCGCTTAAATTTTTAATGCCTCGTGACACGGTGTCATTTGGTGCAACATCCCTAATTAAAGTTAATGATAATGTATCCTCGGATAAAACAAATTTTGTGCCATGCAATTACAACGTTTTGTAAGCTATAGCTATGTATAAGCGAACAAAAGGTTGGTTCAAGTATACGAATGGGGTTCGAGATTCCATTGTTGGGAACGGCAAAAACCGAGTACCTCGAACTTCTTACGTTCAAAATAAGAACAAACGTGTCATCGACGAAATGACGCGTGTCGACCAATCGGGCGCGACGGCCGCAGATGTTGGTGACGTCATGGTGGCAGCGACCAATGAGAGTGGTCCGTCGCCTCCGGTCAACTTGGACTAATTGCCCATGTGTGCGATAACAGCTCTGAGATGCCGTGCGCGTGCACACCGCGCTCTCAACGGGTATTGCACGCAGTAATCATGGAATATTTTATTTTATGGTGTCGACCTTGGAGGTTAATTACTGGTTCTAATGCAAGAAACGGATGCATTTTATTTATGGACTCTTATTAATTGGCTAATTAACATTAAGTCATTTCTTATGTTTACCACGTTTGGGACTAGGTATAGACAGATCAGACAGAATTTTGTTTCAAATACATGGTTTATGATAATTCAATTTTTCATGGGTACTTATATTTCTTTTTTAATTCTGAGTAACCATTTTCATTATGAGAATATTTTTCCGCATTAAAAAAACTCTATATTTCCATTTCAAAATTTACAGTAAAGGGACCATTGCATTGCGTTCATAATTTTAACAGAGTATAAATTATTTACACGTTTTAAATGTAAAAGCAGTACCAAACCACAAAAAAAAATAACGCAAAGTAGCTTAACTTAAACACACGTTTGTACACCAAACAAATGCGCACAATTACAATTTCTGCCAGAGAACGAGATATATCGTCCGTTTAATTTTAAGCAAAGTAAAGCATGAGAAATCCGTATGCAACAATGTGCAATTAAAATACGTTGATTCTAGTGAAAAGGGGTACAAGTCTTATGCAGCTTGTTAGAACTTGTACCCTTTTTCACTAGAGTTGCAATATATAACTGTTGGCCAGTGGGAACCCGCGACAATGGTAAATATAACTTAACGAAGTAAAACAGTTTCTTTTGCTGTGGTCAGTGATTACTGAATTGTTAGTTTACTCATTTTATTATTACCATTTCTTTACTTTCTATTGTTACTCATACTTTAAGGTCTATTTTACTATGATGTAAATATTTTGCTCATCTGATAAATGTTTTATTTCTTTATTCATAATTTCATAGACTTTTTCAGTTTTGTTTAATTTGGTAGTTGAGGAAATTTTCTTTCGTCAATCGTTTGTTTCTTTTAACAAACTTTAGTTTTTTATTTACGGTTAGCGGTACGGTTATATTTTCTTTTTGTGTTTTATCGTTTTAATTTTAGTTTAGTGAGTTATCATTCTCCTATTTTTTTAATGATTTTATTGTACTTTTAACACGTAGGTATCTGTTTTAATTGTATATTTTTGATAAATTATGCCTAATATTCATGAATGTTGAGTGAAATCCAAACGGAGTAAAATATACATATATGAATTGTTTTTTTTTCTATTTTAGTCTTTAAATAAATTGAAAATATTGTGTTATATTAAATTTCTTTAGTTAATTCGATTTGTTACTTTTTTGAACTCTTGTAAATTTTACTTTTATATCCAACTTTAAGTAATTATATAGACTTACATTATATATTTTTGCCTGTTTTATATTTCACAAGTTTATGTTTAACATTTTGACAATAATTTTATTACAGTCATGAAATCTTAAACTCTTTTTCTTCTATGTTTGCAGTTGTATCCTTCTTTAAATATTATTTCGGAATCGTTTTATCATGAGTATTTAAGATATAGGTAAGTTTTTATTCTTCTATAATATAACCCTAGCGCTCAAGTCACATTTTTCACCAAAAAAGTCCGCAAACTTGCCATAAGCGTTTGACCGTGCACCCTTATCTATTATAGTGAGCCAGTCAGCTGATGAAAGCCCTTTCAGCCTCGGACAAGATGACCACAATCGTCTTGCGTCAATATTGACACGGGGCCCCGGTATTAAGTAGCTCGCGATGAATGGAGTCTCGGAGGTACAGTGTTTGAGTCGCCCGCGTGCAGCGTTTTGCAAATTTTTGTGCTTTGACGGCGATTGTCTTATTAGAGATTTATTAGGAATCCTTTTGCAAAATAAATTCGAGTATGTATTGCTTTTATGCTTTCTGGTTAATATATTAGTGTTTATTAATTTTGATTAAGTGTATAGTGAGACTTACCTTGCGCGATGCGTACAGCTGGCATCTTGATTCTCATCTTGATTTGGTCACCTATTTTTAGATCTTCAACAACTTCTTTATCAACAAGAATTTTTATCTAAATATCTTCAGTATCTGGCGACAGTTCGTCACTTCACATTCACAGCCCCGACGGCTTATCGTTCAGTGTTTTAAAAAGTTTTTGATAACGGGGTCGAGATGTCACAGGATACTCGAAAGTCCGACGGCAGAAAACTTGCGTAAAATTTCTAGTCATCTTCGTAACTTTTTCATGTTTATAAAATTAATTTACATCATCAACTTGCTTACTTTTTTCTTTTCATGTTGCCGCACACTGTTCGGCTCTTTATTCGCCAAAATTTGGTCATACGTCCTTATCAACACTTGAATGAACGTCTCAGTGTAATCTAATCAATCCACACCTAGTGGCGATTTCGTTATTTGGCGAACGTAGCTGTTGGTCACACTTCAGATTTTATAGCATGATAAAACTTCTTCACTTTTCAGTTCGAAAATAATATTTGCACTGTCTTTCAAAAAGTTCACTAAAATGTTCAAATAAGACGGATTAATACTGTTTATTGATGAAGATTAAAATCAACGATAAGAGAGTAAAACGTAATAAATTTCAGTAGTTGTATCAGTTTACGATATACGCGCTCGTACCGCGTGTGCCGAGCGGTGTAGCAGGTGCGCGGCCGGTCGCCCGCTCTCGCCCGATGTCCGAGAGCGTCTGTCCTGTGTCCCTTCGCGCGAGGGCTCCGCGGCCTCCTCATGTCCACGACTCGCGCCATCTCGCTCGGCCGGCCGACGACGGCGCGTGCGAGTCCGTACGGATAGCCAGGGGTTACTCGCGGTCGCAGCCGCCTCGGCTGAACGAGCGAGACCGCGCGTCCCGCCCGCGCGGCGAACGCCCGCGCGCGACAGAGACGGCCAGCGATCATAAGTGCCGTGCGTTGGTGTGCGTGCGCGGGTGGGGCGAAGATGCAACGCGTACAAAAGAAAAGGGATAATATTTGCTTGCATATTTCATGACTCGATTAGGAGATGGAATTTTTAATTGAATGGACCTGCTAGATGCGGTCAGTCTTGTCGTAAATATTAAAAAGTACGTAAATGAGCCGAAAATAATGAAAGTATTTGATGCCAATGCTTTTTACATACACTTATTATAAATACAAGAGTATTAAAAATCACTTTCAAATATGACATTTTGGCCTAATGTGATAGAATTAGTCTAATGTAAGTTACGATAGCGAAAATTCCTCAAGTCTTCATGGTATTATTACGAGTCGAATCTCTCCCCGTAGCGCTACGAACGCTACGCTCGTAGCAACACGTGTTCGTAGACAGCGCATGAATTACATCTAAAAAACGACCTTTTAATATCATAGACGAGTGAAAGGAAAAGTTTGATGAAAAATATAGGTTAGTAACTAATAGCGATGAGCATGAAATGTTGAAGGGTTAAAAATGTTCTCCATAAACTGTAACTACTCAATAATGTAGCACGCACGAATCTTCGTGGCCTCTCTACATTTTTCACTCTCACTCCGCCAACTTTTAGAGCACATTTTTCCCGGCGTTATTTTACTTAAGACGCCACGAGGAACTTATCTCGGTCGGCCCTTGACTTTAATAAGTTTTATGAGTGTCAGTCGCGACTTAACTGCCGCGAGAACGCCGGCGAAAAAAAACTTTTTCATAATTGTTTCTGAACGAACTTCGCAAAGTTTACGTTCGATTTTTAAATCCGTGAATTGTTTTAGCTTCTGATTGATTGACGAATATTTCGGCAATTGTTTTATTTGATATGACGTTGTTTTAATTGCAGAAAAAACACACCTTCTTTAAAACTTCACTTGATGGGGTTACTAACGTATACATCTTTCATACGGACCCTTTGAATTTCGCCGTCGCTTGACCAAACATGCTACGATAGGCTGAAAATCCGTGGTCATCTAGTGTCCAGTTTGCATTGCAACCTTGAAAATATCCCCATTTCTTTCTAATCTTCAAATGTATTAGGAGAAGATAGAGACGAATAGGCTGGTCCGTTTTCCGAAGTGGAAACCGTGGCACATAATGACCGATGTATGTCTATCTCGGTCGGGTGTAGGGTTGCGAGGGGGTGGTGAAAGGGACGGTGATGTGTATGTAGCACGCATGTGTGTCCGGTGCTGCTACTCGCCGATAGGGGGCGCGTGGAAAACTATGTCGCGTTTCGCTTAGATACGAACCTTTGAGGTTCGGATCTAAGTGAGAAGAGGACACGGTTTTTGTATTAGATGCTAGGAAACTGTGCAAAATTTTTAGTTAAATGTGTTCTATGCTCAAATTGCCAAGGGTTGACATGAAATTAGTTCAATAAGTTTTGGTAATTTTTGTTACATAATATTAAAATTTTAGCTGCTAAGGCCTGTTTTGCTTCCAAACGTTTCGTATAACATTTTAAATTCTCACGAGCCACCGACGAAGAAGACAAGTTTAGATTATTACGAGAAAATATGTATTTAGGTTTTTTTTAATATCACAATAACCTATTTTTAATCAGCATCGGTAATGTGCCTAAATATGTTAGTTCTTATTACTCGTCGTTATATTATTGCTTTAATAAAGCAATATGCTGTAGACTATAGACTATAATGTACTAGATGCTCTAAAATACTCTTTCATACATTTATTTTAAGGGTCAGCCTGCGCATATCAGAGTTGTAGAAGAGTAATCAGATTACTCCTTTCGATTACATTCGTATGATTCTGTAATCAATACTTTTGGAATGAGCACTGGTGTATAAGCTACGATATCTGCTTACTTTCAAGCACCCATAATGTTCGCTACCTTATAAAAAATCAACTTGTATCTACGCTGCTGTTTTTGTCAAACCGGGAGTTACATAATTGCATGTCTCGCCAGATTTTTTATCTCTCTCAAGTGACATGTGTGTGACAGGATACGCGGATTGCTTAATTTGAGACTTGTAACGCTATAGCCGGAAAAGTATCGGATTCGAACGCATTCACCGCGTTTTTGTGGCGCGACATTTTCAATGTGTCGACTTGTTTGTTGAGATACATACAACGTGTATTTTAGATATAACTTTAAACGGTTGGAGTTGGAGTAGAGAGTTATGCCGTGTGGTGACGGCAGTAAGAATACATTTGTCACCACCCCAACTCTTCCTGCGGGTAACGTAAGAGTCGGCTAAGGAATTGAAGTATCACTGACCATTTATTTATCGAAGATTGATGGTAGGCAGCAGCATCATGAGTCACAGTGGATACACTACTGCGATCACCAACCCGCTTGCCCAGCGTGGCGATTATAGACATTTACCTTCTAATGCGTCCATCCGCATAGGCTAATGAGAGGTCGTTGTCCAACAGTGGACCGATATAGACTGATTTTTAGGTTTATTTTATTTTTTTTTAGTTTCTACTGATGAATGGTAGGTATAGTATAAAATTAGATGGAACTGAACTTTGAAAGCTATTTTGTCCTTAGCGCTTTTAAGATTTTTCTCGAGTTAATGGGGCCACGACGGGTACAGTAGTAAACCTCCTTGAAGGAAATAGCCCTCTTTAAGTCCGCCCATTGCGACGGACGGGTTATACGGAACTCTACAGCGAGCATGACCCGACATGTGTAGGAATTTAGAATGAAAGTGATTTGTTGAAATGAGGCTGATCGACCGAATGAGAAATTCAGTGCTGCGTTCCAAAACCGGGGTCACTGATGTCGGAGCCAAGACTGGCTAAAGTGGGCATGGGCCGGCCACGTCTGCCGCATGCACCCACAGCGGTGGGCTAAATTAGCAACGGAGTGGGTGCCACAAAATGCACGGCGACGACGCGGCAGGCCCAGACGGAGATGGCGGGACGATCTGGATGCATATTTAAACGACTGGCAAGAGATCGCGCTAAACCGGGAGAGTTGGAAGACAAAGGGGGAGGCCTTTGCCCAGCAGTGGGACACTCTAATGGCTTCGTAATAATAATAATAATAAACAAAACGCTGTCACTGGTTGAAGATACGCGAACATGTATCACCATCCAGCCAGGGACAGCCTGCTCCGAGTCCCTGCGGGTAAAGGTCCATTGGACTGGAGTTGCCTGACCACCTGGCATCTCGCAATGCCTGCGGCTTTTCCGGGCCGACCGCCGGAGCGCTTGCGGTCGAATGCTGATAGCGATCCCGCGGCGCTCCACCAAAAGGCTTTCGTTGGTGGTTTAGACGGTAGTCCACTAGTGGTTAGTCCGTCATAGCCCCCTAGTTTCCACTGGACTAGGCGGCATGCATAAACGCATTTCCCCAACGTTAAAAATAAAAAAAAATAAGGGACAGCCTGCTCCAGGCAAACCGGCATAACTATAGAGGGTGCGAAGATTTATAAGGTGTGACATGCTCTGTGAAGGGAGAGGAATGTTAGAATCGACGGATTATGCATCCTGTAATCAAAGTAGGAAATGAGGAGAGATTGGGTAATACAATGAGGATTCAGCGTTGATGAGGTGATGCTCCTCTTTCGCTGTAACCATTGTCGAAGAGTTAACCCCTCTGCTTGAAAAAAAAACTTTTTGATGGTATAACATATATGTGTAGGTACACAACAATTGGGATTGGAAGACTTATATTAAGTGTTTATCTTTTACAAAACCTAGCTCATATACGTTACATATTAGTCTTTGTAAAAAAACATCAGATGTGAAGAAATTCTTAATACACTTAACAACTTTGACAGTTACTTTTATTATATTTTTGTAATAACTAAAGCGTAATTTTCCTCCACACTCGGAATTCTACACAATTTTCAGTGCCAAGCACCAAAACTAGATTACCATGACGCATTGAAAAAACTACTCTACAGTTACCTATTTCAGCTTTCAGTCATAAATTATGCACTTAATTGCCATGGACACCCTTTCCCCTCGTCTAAAAATAAATCAATACTTACGGGCTTACCTAAAACTCGGTTCAAGGGCGTTTCGTCCACACGTGTGTGACTTTAAATATGGTCTCAGAATGTCAACATTGCGTATAATATTACTCTTATATGTTACCATGGACTTTGTTATTTTTGTGGATTCTGCTAGAAAAAAAAAACGAGTCCGAAACTGGAAAAAATCCTATACAATTTTCATTTTAACAGAAATGTTTAATCCAGAGATCAGAACATTTTGAACAAAGCAATTTCCTAAAATAAAATCTTTTTTTATGTGACGAAGGTAAACTACTGAGCTCTCAGCCCACCTGATGGCAAGCAGAAACTGAGGCCCATGACGTGGTATACAGGGTGGAAAGGGACGACGTTCCTTCCCGCTACCGACCGAGTCTACCAACCATTACGATGAACTTTCAGTATGGAACCAACATCGAAACATTAAAAAAAAAAACCCTCATACAAAGTGAGTGATTAGTTAGAGTTCTATAGTATGGAAAAGTCAATTTTCCATGTACGCTTTCGATGTTGGTCCCATACTGAAAGTTCATCGTAATGGTTGGTAGACTCGGTCGGTAGCGGGAAGAAACGTCGTCCCTTTCCACCCTGTATATGCACATACTCTATGTGTGCCAGTAATTACACCGGCTATCTTACCCCCAAACCGAAACACAGCAGTGCAACTGCAAACACTGCTATTTAGCGGCAGGGTAACAGGTAAGACGGTGGTAGCTATCCGGGCGGACCCTGCACGAGGTCCTACCGTCAGCAAATGTTTAATTTCCTTCTCAATGTAAACAAACAAGTTGGTAAGCTACACACAGTATATCACCGGTTTACAAATGACTGCGCACATTATATGTGAAGTCAAAGTTCAATTGTTAATCGGAAATTACTCAAAGTAGTGGAACAGACAGATTAAGAACATTGAGCATGTTTGTTTATATACACTGTGTGTCACTGTCAACCCACATTAAGTCGTCAGTTAAAAGTAAATTCAATAAATGACTAATTAAAGTTGAGATTTTATTGTGAAATGGACGTGGGTTGATGCGTTAGGTATTGCAAAACAGCATTTATATATACCTACCTGTATAAAATTGTATATTTGTATATAATTGTATATTTATGTACAGTTTGAGGTTTATATAAACAGCAATAAATGTGTACATCTTAATATAGTTTATCACAACACTAGAATCGCAAAGAGGCTCTTACCACAAGTTTTGGTACATATTTCCTGGACGTAAAACTTTTTTGTACTTCAGCATTTAACAGAATATTCATCTCTAGTTGTCTTATTTGATAAATATAATTAATAAATAAAAATGTTGCGACATCTTTACACAAATCGACCTAGTCCCACGGTAAGCTCAATTAAGACTTGTGATGTGGGTACCAGGCGGTGACATACATATATGTATAATAGGTAGATACATATACCTATATACTTAAATACATAGACAGCCATGACCAAGGAACAAATATTTGTGATAAATAAATACACAAATAATACCCTCGCCGGGATTCGAACCCGGAACCTCCAGCTTCGTAGGCAGGGTCACTACCAACTAGGCTACGGAGGCTGCTATTTAGTAAACAACTTTCTAACCTCGAAATACGCTTTTGAGGTTCCGTAGTAACCTAGGAACTCTTATAGTTTGGCCATGTCCGTCTATCCATCTGACCGTCTGTCCGTCCGCAGCGTAGCTCAGTGGCCGTTAGTAGTAGAAATTTGCAATTTGGTACAGGTAGGTATATCTACAAATTACTTAATCAAGCCGTGAAAGTGGTAGAATAAAATGTAGATTTTTTTTTCAGGTACCTCGTATTGTAGTAAAGTGGGGATGAGGTATCGTTAAATAGGTATTCGAATATTCAGTATTTTCGGTGAGTAGGTACACTCCTTGTTGGACGTCAATGGTTATTCCCTTCATTTAAAATAAAATGATTCCATGGGAAATAATAACTTTTGTTTAAAATATGCACTCAGATGTCTTGATATCGGCAAACATGGCAGCTTTAGAACAAAAAACTATTCTATAAGCCCACTATTCACATTTTTTTAGGGTTCCGTAGCCAAAATGGCAAAAACGGAACCCTTATAGATTCGTCATGTCCGTCTGTCCGTCTGTCCGTCTGTCCGTCTGTCACAGCCGATTTACTCGGAAACTATAAATGCTACAGTAACGAAATTTGGTAAGGATATGTGTTGTATGAACCGCTACAGGATTATGATACTAAATTGTAAAAAAAATCATTGGGGTGGGGGCCCTCCATACATGTAACTGAAGGATAGAATTTTTTTTTTAGTTGTACATAAGCGTGTGGGGTATTAATAGAAAGGTCTTTGAAAATGATGTAAAGGTTTATACATCACATTTTTATTTAAGCAAATCATTTTCGAGATATCATCTCTTAAAGTCTGAAAAATGTGTCCCCCCCCCCTCTATTTTTTAAACTACGCGATATAAAATTCTGAAAAAAATATATGTTATGCACATTAATAAACTCTATCAACGATTTTTGGTTTGATTAAATTATCTCCTATATTTTTTGACGTAGGTTGATTTAACTGTATTTTTTTAATAATAAATTGATAATGGTACGGAACCCTTCGCGCGCGAGTCCGACTCGCACTTGGCCGGTTTTTTTTATTCTGAAAAAGACGCATTTTAGGTTAGAAAGTTGTTTACTAGAAAAGTCCACTAAGGATGAAAGGACGCTAGTCAAAACGCGCGCCATGGCCAGCAAGAAGAGAGCGTTTACTTAAATATAACATTTTATGTGTGCTAACTTTAAATAATATTTAATAATAAAAAATATCTTGGGTCATCTTACAAAAATGACCTAGTCCCACGGTAAGGTCAATTAAGGCTTTTGATGTGGGTACCAAGCGAAAATATAATAATATCTAGATACTTATACATACTTAAATAAATACCAGCCAAGTACAAGGAACAAATAGTTGTAACAAATAAATAGGTACCTACATAAAAAATACCCTTGCCAGGATTTGAACACGAAACCTCCAGCTTCGTAGGCAGGGTCACTACCAACTAGGCTACGGAGGTTTTAAAAGTCAAAAATGTCGTAGGTACCTAAGAACATTGACAATTCAAAACACACATGGCATTCTTGACAAAAATTACTGAACTCTAGTGGGAAGGCCAAAGCGTCCACCGACGTAAAGATAAATCCGATGAACATTAATTTTTACAATTGCCTAATAATTAAAGAAAAACATGGCTGACGCCTTTACTAGTATGAGTCAGAAAGACTTTAGTCTTATAGGAACTTTGAGATAAGCAAAGGCGATTCAGTTGTAGATAGAATAGGAAATGAGAGAGAGATTAGATCTTTATTTATGAATAGATGAGCATCAATTATTTTAGAGATCTCGAACTATACTGGAAACAACATACTTTGATACTTACCTCATTATCATGTAACCGTCAGCGTCATATATCAATATGAATTCAACGTCAGGTATGTAAAGCAGAGCGAAAAATTAGAATAAATTGAATATCAGTTCTTAGGATACTATTCGTAAATTATTTCTTAAATAGTATGATACGTCGATATAGAATCACTTCATTGTTTCATTTTGCCAACAATTTGTCAAGCAGTTTGAAAAAAAAAACATCAAACAAAAATGAATTTCAGAAAGTTTTACAAGAGACAAGCAAACACGACCTATATGTGATCAAAATATTGTCCCGTATTCACAAACATCTCTTTACCCAGCTAGCTGATAAGTATTATTTGTCCCGTTTCATATCAATATGTAGGGTAAGTTGTGGATCAATGAAACAACTAAATTTCAAACCATTGTATCTCTGGTGTTTTTGAAGTTACGAGTGAGATATTGTGTTCGAAGATAAACAATTTAGTTGGCTATAGAATTGCATTCTTGGTTTCTAATTATTTTCAATAGTATATGTGTTATGCAACTTTAAACAAAAAATGAGATTTGTTTCATTGTGTCCTCGTGCATGTATTCAATGAAACACCTGAATTTTTACATTGAAACAGATGTAATAAATCCAATGAACTATGAAACAGACTTAAACAACATTAGAACTGTGTTATATGTAACATATATATAAGTCCGCTTGCAATGAATACAAAATAAAGGAAAGTTAATAATAACGGTAGGCTGGAGTAGCTTTAGTTTAGTAGGATTCTAATTTATTAAATGATTAATAAGACCACTGAAAGATATATGAAACCGAAATAATGTTTCATTGTATACAACCCAAGTTTCATAGTAACTTAACAATGTCGTCAATAACTGCGACATATTGCAAAAAAAGTTATGTTTTATGTATCCTCGTAGTATGACTGCAACCCAGGCAAACGCGGGAGGGTCCTGGGCATCTCCACGATAGATATCATACACTTTGTGACAACATAAATATCATGTTGTTTTATTGTGTACGTATGTTTTATTGTTAACCATATTACTTAAACTATTGCCATCAATGACACATTCAACTTTTTAAACTGTCCTATCTCAGCCAATTTGAAAGTTAAAAATCGTATATTTTGCCATAAAATAGACTAATAGTCACAATTATTTATGGTATGTAAAAAAGTGGCTCTAGTTCTGAAAATTGCGTATATATTCTTAAAATGTTTTTGAAAAAAGTGTATTGTTTCAATGTGTACTAATAAATAGTGTTCAGTGAAACACCGTGAGCCGTTTCATTGTAAACTGAAAATATCACGGATAACCAACATTGAAACAGAGTTACATAATCAGTAATAAAACAGGTTATTATAAATTATGTGGTTGTTCTTAGTAAAATTCTTGGGAAGATTAATTTATTAACGAATCTTTATGACATTGGCGCATTAAGCAACCGAAAAATGTTCCAATCACATATGAATACAATATGTAGGAACAGAATGTTTTAAAAGATAAAAAATATGTTTTATTACCCCTATTACTACGCATATAATTTTACGAAATATTTAATATATAATATATATTCATATTATATTCATATTCATTTATTGGTAATATCATATTACATGTCACCATCTTATATACATAGGTATATACAATTAACTAAAAATATAATGTTATAAATAACAGTATACATTGCAATTTCACATTCGGTGTACAATAAAACTGTACAGTACACAACAAAACATGGACCTGTTTCATTGTACATTACGTAAAAATGTTTCATTGTGAGACACCAGGGTATTATTTTAAACTAAATAAAAAAACGAGGCCAAAACTTGAACTAATTTTAAAAGTTTTTAGCTTAAGATAAACTTGAACATATAAACAATACGACAAAAATATAAATACTACCAAACAATTCTCTGTATTCTTACAAAAAATTACGAAATATAAATAAAGATTGTTACTTTTTAACCGACTTCAAAAAAAGGAGGAGGTTCTCAATTCGACTGAATTTTTTTTTTTTTTTTTGTTGTATGTATGTTACCTGATATCTCCGAGAATAGTGAACCGATTCTAAAATTTCTTTTTGTGATCGAACGTGTATTACCCCGAGATGGTCCCATTGGCACCAAGTTGGGTCTGATGATGGGATCCTGGAGAAATCGAGGGATCTCTTCAAATGTTATAGGTACATGTATGGCGCTTTTGGTAATTTTCATTCATTTACAAAAATTTGCATTCAGAAAGTAGGATTTGAGGAAACCAATGATGGAAACAAATCGGGAATCTTGGAGAAACCGGTTGAAGTCGGTTTTTTTTAAATTTTTAATTTGGTGATTATCCTGGTTCAATTCGCTTTGAAGCATGTAGCGACGTGCTCCTTCTGCGATCGTCGCTCGCACCCTGGGGAGTTGTGGAGGGTCCCTAAGCTCGTCCTTGTTTGATAGACGGGGCTATCCGTTAAGGTCAGGTTTTCGAGATATCGCAAAGTTTCATTGTGTCCGTTTGTGTCAATGTTCCACAACTAACCCTATATCAAAACGACGGAAAGAGACAAACGATACTTATTAGCTTAGGAGTTGTTTATGAATAAGGCAAGTATTTTGCTGAACTTTGCTCTATAATTTACATACATTTTCCAGACAGTGGCAATATGACTGTCTTAAATAGGATGTGACAGACCCATCACAACACAATACTGAAGCTAGCATTTAATTATATTGTAGTCAAATATATTTGCACATGATTAAGACAAGGATATACTAGGCGGAAGTTCGCATGAGAAACGGAATAGTTTCCTTTGATTAACAGTAGCTTGTTAAATTGTGTAATAAGATTGGTACCAATAATCTTATTATCAAGTTGAACTATATGCAGAGCGCAAAAAAGAAAGGTGACACGTTTTCGGGCACATTCCAAATATACGAGTACATCATAGTTTTCTGGATCGGAAAAATAAGAGAAAGCAATTTTTAAACTATTTTATTTTTATTTTTCTATCTGGACAATCCAGTTTAAAATGTGTTGTATAGCATTAAATTATTTAAATTTCGAATTTATACTAAGACATACGCATTTATTTAATAGTATACAATTTATAATACTGTAATTTCTTTAGTGTATTTATAATATTGCGTAAATGTATGAGTCCTTGGTTACTCGAAATAAACAAATTTTAATTCAATTTATAATAAGCTTTATCCACGCTGCGCCTTTCAGTACGCAGTCGCTAATCGAGAACTTTTCTATCCCAACGGCCATCGGTAAATAAATAATTAATTAAATGTATGAATCAGAAATTAGGAGATCCGTATTAGGCGAACTAAAGTTACTGACATAGGATTAGTAAGCTGAAGTGGCAATGGGCAGGCCACATTGCACGCAGAGCAGATGGTCGATGGGGTCGAAAAGTGCTCGAGTGGAGACCACGGCTAGGCAAACGCAGCGTAGGACGTCCACCCACAAGATGGACAGACGACCTTATGAAGGTCGCCGGGACACGCTGGATGGAGGTCGCATCTAACCGGTACAAGTGGAGGTCCAGAGGGGAGGCCTATGTTCAGCTGTGGACGTCTTATGGCTGAGATGATGATGATGATGGTGATGAACTTTGATATTCGGCCAACGACGGACGAGCAACGCCGGTGTGCCCCGGCGCGGGCGCAGCTCTGTGCAATACATCCTGCGCCCACGCGATCGATATTCTCAGGCTGACTCATCATTGCAACACCAATCACTTGTATTTAATGAGCACATACTTTACGCGAGGGCCGAGCTTTACGACTGTATTACTTACAAAAGTATTTACCTTGGCTTTGGTTTTAGTCCGTAACTAAGTGATTAGACAGGCGAGGCGAGGCGAGGCGTTAATAACCGGTTGCCAATCGCTAACGCTTAATCGTCAATCGTAAACGAAAGGTAGCTAACTGTCTTTGTCGCACTAATATGTAAGAGTGACAGAGAGGGAAAACTACGATACGCTACCAAGCGATAGCGATTGGCAACTTGGTTAAGCTTCCTGATAGATCTAAAGAAGGGACAACAAATTTAATATTTATACGTTTTAGAAATGTTTTCAAAGATATTGTTTTCTTTTTATAAGATAATTTAGATTATGCTCGTCTCAACATACGATTTTTTTAAGCTGCCGTATGCTTTCTTTGGTTCTGGAGCCCAAAAAATAATTAAAAGTAGCTTTATTGGTCGTCCTAGATTAAGCCATCGGAAACAAAAGTGTTTACAAAGTAACTCGTATTCGACGACTATAAACTTGTAGGTACCTATCAACCAAATTCTGGGTACTGTGTGATAATTTTTAAAAATTCTATTAAAAAATATCAACCTACGTCTACGTTTTAAGTATAATATTTATGTTGAAATACATCGTCTATCTCCTCCTTAAACCTTTGCACCTAGCCACCAAACACCCTGTATTATCTAGTTATATCAAATGATGACATTAACTATACTGGCCGCAAAACTATTATGCCATCTCGTTCACACTTATCCAGTAACATGTGTAACAGCGATAGCATTATGTTGCCGATGGCCAAACAGTTTTACAGCAAGAAGTTTTACAAACTTTGCTACAGGCCTAAACAAACCCGCAGGCACTCACAAATTCTCTCACAGATTTATGCGCGCTTTGCACAATCAACATTGTGCGCAGAGCACTACCGCGCACGCGCGAGTTATGGGCTTGGCGCGCATAATGAACAATACGAGTACTGTGTTGCGCGCGTCTTCTGATTATGAAAGTTAGTCCTAATAACATGGTAGGCCAAAGTGAAGCGAAGGCCTCCATTTTGGGTCGTACTTGTTATGTTTGTAGCATAAGGATCAAAATCGTTTACATTTTAAGGTATCAATGGTATTTTCGTTATTAACTCAGAAAGATAGAGATAGACTACAGGCATTCGAGATGTGGGATTGGCGAAGAATGGAAAGAGTAAGCTGGACAGAGAAGAGGTCAAACAAGGAGGTGCTAAAAATGGTGAAGGAGGGCAGGTGTATTTTAAAAACAATAGAAAACAGAAGAGGGAGAATGATTGGACACTTGTTACGACACGACGAGTATCTAAAGATTATAAAAGAAGGAAAAGTTGACGGAAGGAGAAAGAGAGGAAGACCAAGGAGGGCCCATATGGACCAAATAAAAGAAAAGGTGCACGTGGTGTCGTATCAAGTTGTCAAGGAGAAAGACCAGGAAAGAGAAGCGTGGAAATTGCTCCACCGACAAGAGCCTAGTTCTTAAGTTTATGATGATGATGAATGGTATTTTCACTGATCTAGAACAGCCGGGGGATCAGGAAAATTATTTTTAGTACCTAAATCGTACAAGGTTTCCGGAATCAGATACCGGGCGGCTACCCCGATCTACTAAGGCAATTCAGCTTGAGACCTAATCTGAATCGCGATGTGTCAGTTCCATGGAATAAATGTCAAAAACTGACGAACAGAACCTAAACTGAATAGCGATGTGTCAGTCCCATAGAATAACTGTCAAAAACTGACAAACAGAACCTAAACTGAATTGCATTTCAGAGACCGTAGCGGTGGGTAAAACGAAAAATGGTTAAAAAGGATTCAGCAGGGTTACACTCTTAGCCGACGAAACGTGTTTTAATACACTAATACAAGGAAATGCGGTATGCCAAATGGCAAGTGAGAAAGTGGGACGTTTTACAGGAAACCGCTCGCAGGTATTTAATTCCATTTTCCAAATTTTTTTTTGTGTAGGTAAGTAGATTTTAAACTATTTCCACGCATGGATGACAAAATTAAACTCAAAACGTTAACAAACTTCGATGTCAAAGTCATTCAAGCTCATTTTTATAATGCTACACTTATTTGTTGCCAGTACTAAATATTTGGCATATGAAAACTATTAAACAAAATAAAAAATATCTAGTGTATGGAAACGTCAATACACGATCTACATAATTATGCATTAGGCACTGATAAAATTAACATTTAATAGTATTTACCTGTGCTTAAAAAAAATTAAATGGGCTACTGTAGTGCTCGACGAATTGTTCCTTCTGGCGACTAAATTGAAATGGAATTAATTTATTTACAAGTGGCCTGATTTTTTATCAAACCAAGGGCTACTTTTGAACAAAAGCAGAATTAGACAAAGAGGTTGGGTCCGATTTTTTCGAAGTTTGGCGCGTGCCGGTACATTGTGTGGTTCGAGATAAAATCTTCACTTACCCTTTACTTTTGTTGAGTATGCGCTCCTGGTCACCAATTGTGATTTGTTTAAAAATATAACTACACTACTTACTGTGATTTTTATCGACAAAATGAAAGAAAAAAATAAACATTGAAGAACTAGTGATTGATCGTGATCATTCTTACGTTAATAATTAGAAGTTAGACATTTGTTTGAAATTTTTTTTTCTTACTCAAGATGCAGTAGAATACTTAAAAACTATTAAACTCTGAAGTCGAGTACACAAAAAGCCATACGAAAAAAAAATTTCATAGTAGGTAGTGTAACATTAGTTACCTACCGATCCAGTTTCTTTCAAGGGCTTGAAAAGCCAAACATTTTCTGACATTACTAACATCATAGTCTAAGCTTGTTGGGAGAAAGTCGAAAAGAAAATATTACTTATAATGGTATACTTCGTGAAACATAAATTGGTTACTACCTACATTATAGTAAAATAAACATTCAATTCATATTTCTCGAACTATAATCCTTAACAACCTCTAAAATAACTAAGTCTTAATGTATCTACACGAATGTAGCGACATTTTGAACTTTTATTCTAGCGATCACTAAAATAATTTGGAAGAAAGAGGCAAAGTAATCCGATAACATGAAAAGACCTCCTAAACTTTCATTGGACAAATCCAAAGCAACATAAAATTAATGGCTACCCCGCAACACCTGCAAAATCCCACACAATATTTTCGAAATTAGAATCGTTTATTTTTAATCTAATCTGGTAATCAGCCGCCCCCGTACATGTACACGAGTGGTACTGGCAGGCACGAGCTATTGACCCGTCCGACAAAGCCGGGTCACTCAGGTGTTCTATAAGCCTTTTGAATTTGGGGCTTTTTGAATTTAGAACAGCTTCGGTCAGGTTAGGCTATGGTTTGCGTGGCTTTGTGTTTGGTGCTTTGGCGGTTCCTTAAAAGGATTTTTGGTGTATCCTAGTAAGAAACTTTTTTATATGCTGAATTAATTTGAAAAAAAAAAACCGTCTGAGAGCATGTCGAGCGTTGCTGTGTAGGGTTTCGTAGTTGGTCAAAAAGGACTGGGCTGATGTTTGAAATAGTTTTATTTTAAAGTTTTTTGTAAATCTGTTGGTATTCATGCTTTTCTCATAATATATATTATGTACATAGGTAAAAAAAATAAAAAAGGTTTTCTAGAAGAACAAAAAAAACTATTCACTAAAATCTTTTACGCTTTTAGACTGTAATGGATCTTGTCACATACATCATTTTCATCATTATTAGGTAAGTAGTCATTGTATAACAAATTTGTTTACGAATCGAGTCGGCTGCGGTCAATACATGGTGTCTGGCCGTGCCATACACCTGGCCCATTATTTTTTACCGTATCGTAGCCGGCGACCATGAACAAAGCACATTTCTTCTTTGCTAGATTAAAATAGCCTAACTAAGTTAGACATTTCAGGCGTTCGTGCCCTTTTACATTTGATAGGGTAGGTGTAACACTAAGCTTTGGCCCAGATAGGTATCTATAGGTACAGTCACCGTCAATAGCCTCAATCTTATATCAAAAATATGTCTCACGCTCTTATGTTATTTATTTTTGCAACCTTCGTGGTTCTATTGAAAGACTGTACGAGCCAACTACTCTGAAGTCCGAACTTCGAAACTTGTAAATTCAAACATGTAAATGAATAGTGCACATACGATACGTAATTGACAAATAACAACACAATAATTGGCTTAAAGGTAAAGTCCAAATATCTGTTATACGAGCAGTTTCAATAAGGATAAGAGGCACCAGAAGGCATATCAGTGCCTTCGAATGCGAAGACGGAGCAGGAATCCTATACTAAACATCTTTGAATCCGTCCGTATATAACGTGTTTCACCATTCACTGAAAACCACAGGCACCCCAACAAAATTTTATTATTTAATTGTAGTATAGATAATTTGTTCTCAGATCAGTGTATTTTTTGAAATAAATTGTTTGACACAATCATTGCGCTGATGTTAAAGTTGGATATAAAGCCTAATAATCGTCGGCTGACAACCAAAACTCACTATAACTGTCACTACTCTTAGCAACCTCTTATGTCAGTATTGAATCAGAACTTAGATACGATCTCTATGTCAAGTAGGTATTTGTTACTTAAAGAATTTTAATAGTCAACCGTCGATATCAACTTCGGCATCTCCTGAGGATGCCTCGTATTAGTCGCGAAACACTTGATGAAGTTTTTATAATTGTGGTTGTTTATTATAGTCATTTGAATACACAAAATGCATCATCAGCCTATGTTATTCCACTGCTGGCTGTACGTAGGCCTCTCCTATAAACTATGCGTATAGACGCATTAGGAGGTAATACCCATAATCACCACGCTGGCCAAGTGGATTGGCGATCGCAGTAATGTGTTCACTATGATGACGCTGCTGCCCATCATCAATCTTTTATCAAAGAATGGTCGGTGACACTTCAATCCCTTAGTCGACCATTACAACACCCGCAGGAGGAGTATTAGTGTATACACAACATACGCAAGTTAATTATAACTATTTAACTAACACGCATAGTAATATTCCGTTCAAGTAACAAGTTTCAAATTAATACAGTCAGCTCATTCCTGACAGTTGATTTTAGTCTCAAAGAGCAATATATTTAAAAAACTCGTTACCGTTACTAGTTTGTCAATCATTTTCGACCCCACTGACCCTCGGCCCCTTGGTCAAGTTCGCTCCTAATTAATTCCTGATGACGTAGAGGCCAGGGTCAAAACAACAGCCTTGGATTTACATACAAAACGACAAGAAAAATCTCCATGTCCACCGCAGAGTGAGGTCACTGTTTTTGTCACTTTCGGTCGCAGTCGTTTGTTTAAACAATGGAAATATCCTAAGAAAAATTACGTTTTACGTTTTTGTAGTTTATTGTGGACTGCGGTTGAACTTTGTACGCTGAATGTTATGTTTGGTGCATGCAAAAACTGGTGAATACATTATTTTTTTATTGCAGTCAAGATCATGGATTTTTGTACGTCGTTGCATTATGTTGATATTATTTTGAACATAATCTTTACTTCTTCTATTTTTACAATTTTAAATCAATTACACGCTTTATCTGGCTTCTTGTTTGTACTTTTACATTTTTTCGTAATAAGACTCCATAGGTGTCGTTCACGAACATGCCAAAAGTTGCAAATTCACATAATTTGTAAATGCAATCGACCTAGACTTGTCAAACACTGTCAGGAGAATATAGACCTTGTCTAATTGCAGTTAGGACTTAAATTTACATCAGTTTCTTATTATACGCAATCTTTCTTCACCTCACGAGGCCTATGTTGCTGATTTAAATATTTTCTAGCTTTAAATATGTCGAAATATGTTCGTAAGTAAGACAAGTAGGTATTGTAAGCAAGACCTAACTATGAATATTGCTCACCAATACGCAGAATCGCAAATGATAAATAGTAGCTAAATATTCGAGAACGTATGCCGAGGATAAGGCTTGAAAATTGTTAATATATTTCTGGTTCACAAGCGCACTTAAATTCCGGTCATCGCTCGCAAATACTTTTATGTATTTTTCTAATTCTTTCAAATATTTTAATGTTAAAGTTGTGAAAAGTGACATCAAAAAAAAAATTAAGTGATTGGGAATAATGTCGCAATTCGATCTTGTTATCTCAAGATCTGTCTCAAGATAAGTAGCTGTTACTCGAATGACATGTATTGTTAAATAGAATACTGAAAATTAGAATCACAATCCCATGCCTCTGGCAGAATGGGCCAAGCATTATTACCCTTAAGAGGCCTATTGTATGAAATCGACGGCTAAGTAAATATTTTGACAAAAGTCCGTTGCGCCATATTAAGTTACTAAAAGGACAATTGGCGTATGAATGGATACTAAAAAAACTGAATTAAAATGAGACGGCACGTTGAAGTTTTTCTAGACGCATATTTCTCGATAGAAAATGTTAGTAGGTACAAGTAAAAAAAACCGGCCAAGAGCATGTCGGACCAAGCTCATGTGTAGGGTTCCGTAGTTACTAAAATGGATTCTATATTTCTAATCTACCTAATTTGTATGCGTGTCGAATATGTATATTTGTAGGAAAAATTTCAAGTAGTAACGGTCGCAGAAAGTATTAAGGGTTCCTAGTCTACTACGAAACCCTAAAAATGTCCTATCTTTTTTATCAACACGTGTAATTTTGGAGCCTATTTTAAATACTGATTATGTAGACTATTGTTTAAAATAATGTCGAATATATAATCAGATTGTCGGTAATTTAGATATCTTTCGCCAAAAAACTTAGACTTCGAAATAAATTACTGTTTGTGATAACACGTGGAATATTAATATATTAAATTTTCGTAACAATACATGCTAGTCAAGAATCAGTAATTTGTAGCTTCCAGTTAAAGCCATACACATATATATACAGGGTGAAATTTAAATCGTGAACCGTAATATGTTTTTCTAACTCTAAAAATAACTAACAATTAAATGTCCTCACAAGTTACTTAACACGTTGGACGCCACGCGGCTCACCGGTGAGCCTTCACGATATTTCCGTTGAGGCCATGGTGAAATTGAGTAATGGGCTATTTTCTCAAAAATGAGATTTTGGTCATTTTGGATGCAGAATATTATATTTAGCAAAATAGATTGGGAGATACTAGCTTAAACGTCATAAAAACTCGAGTTTCATTAAAAGGCTCACCGGTGAGCCGTGTGGCCTGAACGGAAGGAATTGTGAACTTCCTTCCGCGGGGGCCGCGGGGTCACGCCGCGGCTCACCCACCCGCACACCCCGCATTTGCCTGCGCATTCGCAAGTCTCGCAACTATCAGTACGGCTGGTATCCGGGCATTTTCACATCTAGGGACACCCAATTAGCTTAACTCTCACGAAAAAGTTATCGTCGATGTCAGTTTTGTAACGACAATTAAGCTTTTTTCACTTCTAGGCTAGGGTTGTCACTAGCTCTACATACAACACTCACAACATCCAATGGCTTTAAGATGGATGTTTCACCACGCTTACATTTGTAAATCACGGGATTCCACGCGGACAAGATTCCTTGCCCCTCATTTTGATAAAAATTCCGATGTTTCTTAATTTCAATAGCTTCACATACTTTTCGGCTATGATGTATACGCTCGGTTGAGAGGACTTTCGGGTTATGGAGCTCAAGTGGTTAGGTCCAGACTCCAACAAATGCTCGGCCACAGCAGACTTATTCGTTTGACGCTTTTTAACAGCCCTGATATGTTCCTTGACCCTTTCCGCTATGGTGCGTTTAGTTTCCCCAATATAGGAACTACCACAGCTACAATCGATCTTATAAACGCCCGGTGTGTGATAAGGTAAAACATCCTTAGGCGACCTTTGATACCCTGCCACCTTTGATAACGGCATATAAACGGTTGGTATGGAATACTTATTCGAAAGCGTACCTATTTTGTCTGTTACACCCCTGTCATAAGGCAAAAATGCTGGTCGCCTCACAACATCTGAATGTTTCTTCCTCGATATTCGTCTGGGTTGCCGTCTGTTCATTATGTAGCCATTTCTCTTCAGAACCTCCTGAACGTGCGATAACTCAATTTCCAGAAATTCAGGGTCACAAAGGTCATGTGCTCTGTTCTTTAGAGAATTAACCACAGACTGAAGCTGCCGGTGAGACAGAGCGTTCAAATACCTGCCTGTGTGTGGGCTTCCTATAGACAGTGTGCGCCAAAGAACCATCATCTCGACCTATCACCTTCACGTCCAGAAAAGATACTGGAGTAATTGCTTAACTTCATGCTTGCCACCTCTCATAACGCAGAAGACACCATCGACATACCGCTTCCATAATTTCACTTCCATGGTTGCAGATCTATGCTGGCCTCAAAATGCTCCATCCAGTTATTTGCTAAGACCGGTGCCACAGGGCTACCCATAGCAACTCCGTCGACGTCGATCTGGAGATAATGCCCCCCTCGATCTAAAAAGTAGCTTCCTTCTAAACAATTCCGGAGCCAAACCATGACAGAATTCACTATCTATTATGATTTTGTACTTTTGTTACTTTTGATAAGAATTATAATTATAATAAATACCTTTAAGTTTACTATGCCAATTGTGATAAATTGTTTTTCGAAAAGCTCAAGAATACAAGCTTTTTTAAACTTTAGTGCCATCTTGATAGCGAGTAAGTCGACGACGTTACCTATTTCTAAACTTAACTAAAAGTTTTATTATATGCTTAAAATTAGGTAAATAAATAAATCTCAACATTAAAAACTAATTTAGTTTATTTTTTTACCAAACTCGATATTTAAAATCTTTATTTGCAAGTCTTCAACTATATTTTACCTATGACGAGTTAGCCAACCCTACTAAGTTCACAAAATGACGAAAAAAATCATAAGTCCTTTACAGTACAAAAGAACCAAGGCAATTTGTATCTTCTCTAGGGCCACACGGCTCACCCTGCATACGTTTTTGGATGGAATAAGTGAACGGTGGCCTGTAAAACAGGTTTGAAATGAAGGCTCGCGATGGCTCACCGGTGACCCCCGTGGCCCCAATGGTTCAACATGGTTAGGCTCACCGGTGACCCCTGTGGCTCCAATGGAAAGACTACATTTTTGGCGTGGCGTTCAACGTGTTAAAAAATGGACTTGTATTTTTTTTATTTTTTGTATGATATGGGGTTTATGTTTTTGTATTTTTTGGCTTTAGGATATCAAAACGGATTATTAAGACTATTAATTTAATTTTAATTGAATAATTTAAATTACCTCTTCAAATTGAAGTAATTAATAACGCCAATTTTGCCATTTCGCGCTTTAAATGATATTTATTACATTTTACGTTTCAAATAGCTTAAATAGTCGTTACAATTTCTTAAAATCACTTTAACAATTAGAAAAGGGCACAAAAAAAAAACAAAAACAATCATGACTTTTTCTAAGTAACTTGTAAAGCATTCAATTGTTAGCTATTCATAGAGTTAGAAAAACATATTACGATTCACGATTTAAATTTCACCCTGTATTTAAAGAGAGAAATAGGCGATATATGATTTTTTGGTTTCTGTCACTAAAAATCGGAATAAGTCCTGACTTCATTATGAAATTTTAAAGGTAAAAGGAATTAGGGTAAAAATTATTAGGTACATCAGCCACATACCAAGTCAGTCATATATATATGTATACCTACTAAATAAAATACCATCGTAACAAAAGAAAAAGAGTGAAAGTGCCGTTCCAAATTTTCTTAAAAATGAACTTGATCACTTGCCAAGACATCCATATTGTCGCACCGCATATTTTGCACACAGGAGGGAAAGTAACTACACACTCATCGTCACTGACCACAGAGAATGACTAACGTCCTATTTGCAAAACCCAGAAGTTGAATTCAAGATCGTAAAGATTTAGACAAGTATTAATTAAGTTTTTAAAACTTATAAAAGGTACCATCGGCCACACTGTTAGCTATACATTGGTAGACCTTATGCCCCTTGTAATATGGACCTCAGAAAGAGTGTTGCTGTTTCCACCTAAGTTTATCCAATTATTTTGAATTAATTGTCTCTTATTAAAATATTATTGAACCGGTTTCTCAGTCCCGATTGAGTACTGACATACGAGGTTGCTAAGAGTACCCACTGACAGTTTTTTTTCAGTTGAAATTAAATAAAAAAGGTAAACAAACCTGCAAACTTGCGTTATTTAAATAATCACGCACTTTTTGAAATTATTGATATTTATTAGTAACGCGAAAATACACGGTGGAATTTAATCGGTGAACAGGAACCCATTTTTCTAATTCAGTAATCGATGGCGGTCACGTTTATGCAGTACTTAAGTGGAACCAAGTTTTTTTTTTTAGCATATTTTTTTTTTTATGTTGAAATTAAAATTTATTGTCACCCTACTAATGGTTTAGTCTGAAAAGTTTAATACCTCTTTTCAAACTATCAGCCATAGAAACTTAAAACATAAATGAGCAATAACCACTCACATGCTTTAATTTTTGCGATAGACTCTATTCCTATGTAAAATAAGAGGAATGCATGGCTGATAGTTTGAAAAGAGGTATTAAACTTTTCAGACTAAACCATTAGTAGGGTGACAATAAATTTTAATTAAAGTTAAATTTCAACATAAAAATTTATTATGCTAAAAAAAAAACTTGGTTCTACTTAAGTACTACATAAACGTGACTGCCATCGATTACTGAATTAGAAAAATGGGTTCCTGTTCACCGATTAAATTCCACCGTGTATATCAGCGAACGTGTTTCACGATGCTATGGAAAGTCGGCCGTATTTTACCTTTATTTTACTGTCAACTGAAAAATTCTATAGTGAGTTTGGGTTGTCAGCCGACGATTTGTAAAGTAACCGATAAGAGTAGGTATTTCATAGTGACGCATTTCAAACTGTCGAAATGTTAGATTCGAATTTGGAATAAAAGTGAGCCAGCGACCACGCGGCCTGAATGGCAAGTAACGGCCGTGGGCCGCCATGTGGGTTGAAGGACATTCTAGATTCAAAATTGGTATTGATTTTACTTTTAATTGAATTCGTGCATAGCCACTGAAGTGAAACAGTAAGGTACCGAGAAAGCAAAATAGAGTTATTGTGCTGTGATCCATTGCATGCAGAATTATTTAGATAAATAATTGTCATACATTTGTAAATAAAGTGTTGTTTTGTAGAAGTTTTTCTGAATGTCCTGTCTCTTTAAGGTAACATCTACAGATGCAACGTACAGTCAAGGCCATAAATATGTATACACTTTTTTAGTTATGTGTGGAGCATAAGGTCTAAAATGGTATATTTATTTATTTAAACATTATTGCACAAAATTAAAGTACAAATGGCGGACTTAATGCCTTAAGGCATTCTCTACCAGTCAACCACTGGTCCAAAAAGAGAGGTTTTATAGGTGCAGGCTAGAAAATCGTAAAATGAAGTCACCACTATATAGGTTTGCATTTATAAATATTGTGCCATTGATCCTTTTTGCTAGTTTTTACAACTCTTATTGTTCCTAATAGTTTCAAATTAGATTAAAGAGTGAAACTACGTACATTACTCATAATCTTTTTGAATGGCAACACTTTCGTCAGATCTTTACTAGGCTTTTGATGAATTACTGCGTCTTGCTACCTTTTCATTCATTTGTTTTAATTCTTAACGCGCTACCATTTTATCAAAGAACTTCTTTCGGATCTTATTACCGACAGGTAGAGTTCACCTTTGACTGCGCTAGCAGTGTAAGGAATTTTGTAAGCATATCGCACGATGCTTAATGTGGGCGATGCGTACAGTCAGTTAAAGTTAGTTTTTATGATGTGAACGCAGTGAAAAAAATGGGTACTTGATCTAGTTTTAAGGTCATCGACTCCTATTGAGTTGGTTAGTTTTTTAGTTATTCGCATTATGTAAATAAAGCATCAAATACACATAACGCTGCATAAAAAATACTATAGTACTGGCGTGGCCCGTTTTACAAAAAAAGGGGTTCAACATTTTCTAGCAAGTCGAAGTAAGCAAGCAGCTAAGGAAAAACAAAAAAGGTTTGCTTAGCCACCATACAAACGAATACCTACTTCCATCTCATAGCCTCTTTTATGGCCTGGCCAAGACATTGGTCTAAGGCGACCGGCGGCGAGCGAATCCATGAGTTGGAGCGGGATGCCGATATGGGAACTCCCTCTCCCACGTATGGTTTTCCGCTAAGCCGGTCGCCTTAGACCAATGTCGTGGCCGAGCCTTTAGATTTAACCCGGTCTGCTTTCTATTTTTACAGTCGACATAAGATTTATATACCTATCTGCATTACATGTGTCAGCACTACATGCTACATGCATCTACAATTTTACACTGCTCAGATATTTGTGAGAAGCCTGTGACCCTACCGTGCACCACGAACGAAGTGTTGCATCTCTCTCGCACTTGTGACTTCGCACGTAAGTGTAAATATGACAGGGAGGCATCACTTTGTTGGTGTTTCGTAGTAGGACCGTTGGCCCTTTGTGTGATAGCGACTGTGACCATTGTCGCAAACTCCTAATGGCGATGCTTATGATGAATAGATTCGGAATCCAAAATACTATCTATAAGTTTAGTATGAAGTGCTAAAATAATTAACAAGGTGAAATAAAACTATGAAAACGGATAAACTCGCGTATATTAACTTCATTCCGACGTTTCGAACACTTTACAGGGTTCGTGGTCTGCGGATGACTGACAATGGAGGAAATTTGATAGATCTACCTCCATCAAAATAAGAAAGATAAGTACAAAACTACCCACCAAAGAAAAATTACTAAACCACAGACAATAAATTTTAAGGGTGGATGTACATACAAAATTTGCAAATTAAGCTAGTTATTCATTACAAATATTTTCAGAATGAAGACAAGAGACAAAATAAATAATCTACGCCGGTTCTATCCCTACGCCACTGCCTGAGAAGTATTTCCTTCCTTTGTATGATTGTATTGTTAGGAAGGTATCCCAAAATTGGGACCGGCAAGAAACTCAGCGGGACAACTCTTTTCAAAAAACATTTGTAGTACATCTTAAGATTATCATGCATTAAACCAAAACATACAATTTTGATTAATAAGGAAATTTAAAATAATTTTGAAAAAAAAAAATTTTTGAAAAAATGTTGCCAGCACTAAAAAGGGGGGGAATGGTCACCACCGCCAAATACATCAGCCTCACGGTTTATGTCTAGACTGTTCCTTTATCAGATGAACAACTGGATCCCAAGCTGGTGGTAGAGACAAGCTTCTTTCCATTCTATTAAAGTTTGGATATTTCATTATCTCAATAGCCTCACGCAACATTCTAGGAATGTTTCTCTTCTCCTTAACGAGAACCAAAGGCTTGTCAAATTTAATAGAATGATTCGGTCCATCACTGACATGCTCCCAAACCGCAGACTGTTGTCGACGGTGCTTGACATCGGCTATGTGTTCCTTCACCCTAGTAGTGATTTTCCTCTTTGTCTGCCCAACATATGAAAGCCCACATTCACAGTCCAGCTTATACACTCCTGCATTCAGTAAGGGGGTGCTATACTTAACAGGCCTCAGAAACTGCGACATCTTCTTCATTGGCTTAAAATAGGTTTTAAATTTCCTTATTAATCAAAATTGTATGTTTTGGTTTAATGCATGATAATCTTAAGATGTACTACAAATGTT
The DNA here is from genome assembly GCA_025490895.1 of Thaumatotibia leucotreta. Taxonomy (NCBI): domain Eukaryota; kingdom Metazoa; phylum Arthropoda; class Insecta; order Lepidoptera; family Tortricidae; genus Thaumatotibia; species Thaumatotibia leucotreta. Next base: position 37,054 of record JALPQI010008527.1, read on the forward strand.
TTTTGAAAAGAGTTGTCCCGCTGAGTTTCTTGCCGGTCCCAATTTTGGGATACCTTCCTAACAATACAATCATACAAAGGAAGGAAATACTTCTCAGGCAGTGGCGTAGGGATAGAACCGGCGTAGATTATTTATTTTGTCTCTTGTCTTCATTCTGAAAATATTTGTAATGAATAACTAGCTTAATTTGCAAATTTTGTATGTACATCCACCCTTAAAATGTATTGTCTGTGGTTTAGTAATTTTTCTTTGGTGGGTAGTTTTGTACTTATCTTTATTATTTTGATGGAGGTAGATCTATCAAATTTCCTCCATTGTCAGTCATCCGCAGACCACGAACCCTGTAAAGTGTTCGAAACGTCGGAATGAAGTTAAAATTAGTTAATATACGCGAGTTTATCCGTTTTCATAGTTTTATTTCATGAGTAATCCTCGCGGTAACCGAAGAAAATATTAATTAACAAGGTGTTCATTATTTTGAATTGCAGCGTTATTCATCAAAAGCAACGATATTAAAACCACAATTGTTCTCCTAAAAAAAACTAACATTAATTATGTCTTATGTCATATCATCGGGGATAGTGAAACACCGCGTAACTAACAAATTCAATTAGGATCAATTTGAGTGTCAATTGTTTGATATTTGAACTCTATCTGCTTTGGTAGTTACGCGGTATTGCACTTTCCCCGACGATATACGTTTTTAGACTTTGTGTTAATTATATTTTCTCAAAATTGCTAAGGAATGTTGATGTTACTTACTTTAAATTAAACCCGGAAATACTATAATTATATACGTTGTCATAGGACTGCAAACAAACTGTCTTTTGTTTTGAAACGTCAAATTGTGACACTAGGTCTTGACATTCAGCCACAGAAAAAAAAAATAACCTATGAACTAATGTCTATACCACCAGGTAAAAGGATACCTCAAACAGATAAAAAAAAGTTAGGCGCGAATGTTTTATTTACAATGTTTTACGATACTGTATTGGTTTATTTACAAATTATTTAATTTATGGTATGGTTCGCAGAAATCAGTTCGTTTTATTTCATGGCAAGTTTCAGAAACGCACTATACAAATCTCGGCGAGAAACAGGGTTACAGGCGGCGTATCCCTATCTGATAGATATATCTACTTGGCCTGTAACCCTTCGTTTCCCGTCCTCTATAGTAATGTACTATCAAAGATTCATCTATGCCAAATAAACTGCCACTATAAAAAATGTATGGTCAGAATATTTAAGACTTATTATTATTTCGTATTTCTCTAGTGAACTGTAGCCGGACAACAATAGGACCGCCAGTGGGCAGTCCGTTTAGTAACGCGTAATCTCTCCGATCATCTCTACAGTGGAGACAATGCAGTAGGTCGGTCATTCTCCAGTAGCCGAGTCATGAGTTGGAAAGTAAAGGATACGTTAGGTTTTACTCTAGTCGATACTGTAATTCACTCTATCGCACTCGTATTGATATACTTACTGGAGCAAGCACAGCCTACTTTATTCAACTCAATTCAATATCTTTAATGTAAAAAACACATGTCAATAATCAATCATACAATTATGCAAATAAAATATACTATATTAAATAAAAACCAATAAAAATCAAAATCCTAATTACATCAAATTTCAAATAAAAAAAATAACAAAGAATAACAACAACAATAATAAGAATAACGAAAATTAATTAAATTAATAAAAAAAATTCACAATTCTTAATCAATTAATCATACTAACATACTATAAAACATACTATAAAAATATTATAACCCAACGTTACCGATAGGTCCTTCAAAATCACGGTACGGTTACAGTCAATTTGAAAAATGGGCGTCTCCAAAACAAAAACTTGAAAACCTGATTCTTTAAGATCTGGATGTGTTTGGGCTCATTTGTGAAAATTTCACCATATGCTTTTATTATCTCAATAGATGTAGTTCGTGATTTTTTTAGAAAACGCGCATTATTATCATAACAAATAAACGAATCTACTTTCCAGCGCGCTCCAGTTTAGTAGCAAAGTTACAGTGCGACCCACATAGTAGACGCACTGTAACTTTTCTCTTTACAAAATCATAACCTCACATTAATTACACTCACTTACCGCTCATTATAAATAGACAAAACCAATTATCTAAGTACTGTTTCACAACTTTGCGCCGAACACAACAATGATTTATGTCACTTTTTTGTTGTGACGACGAGCACTTAGCGCGTTTAGTAATGTAATGATGCAATTATATTGAGCTTGGTTTAAGTTTGAAAGTGGCTTTAACGCATTTTCTAGTAAGTCGATCGTCGTGTCGCTATGATATTATTTTTCTGGGCTTAAATAATGTGTAACAACACTTTAAACCATTCAACCAACTTGAGACCCGCAACGTTTACTTTAGAAGTTGGTTTAAAATAAGTAATTACATAAATGCTTGTTGAAAACGAATTCAAAGTCTTCACAAACATGACGTCAATAATTGGTCAAAAGAAACGTATGACCAAACAACTGTTGTCCATTCAGCCTAATAATATAATCCTTGAAATTTAACCATCAATTTTGAGCACACGCTACCGCAAAGCGCAAGCCACTATCGCTATTTTATCCGAAGAAGGGCGTACTTCCTTAGTATGTGGTACCAATTCAAGTATTTTTGTAAATGACAGGGCACAGGCCAGGTCACATATGGTTGATGGAGCACTAACCAAATTGAAGACGTTGGTGGTCATACATAATAACTTACTTGGTTTTCGGTACAATACAAAGATTACCTAGTTTGGGCACTCCAACCTTTAAGCAAACGAACATCCGACAAACAAATTTTATGTTAAGTACAAGTGGCGTAAGGAAATTTTACTGATTTATTTATTGTTCTTGAAATAAACATTATTATTATGTATGACACTCAATGTGATTTTAAATCTTTTTTTTTGTTTTCAAGTGATCAAATAATGGTAAAACTAGAAATTGATAAAAAACTGTTACTCCCTAATCCCCTCATTCATAAGCGCCTCTTAATTTAGCAAGCCGATATAAGTATTGTTTCTCCCTTTCGGTCTTATCAATATGCCTACAAGACCGAAAGGGATAAGCGATACCTATCGACTTGTTGAGTTAGGACTTTAATGAATGTTCGAATAAGTCCATTTGAAATGAAAACATTTTGACAATCATAGCCGAAAAGATTAGAAATAATGGTAAAACAAGACCGCTTTAGATACTTGTATTGAAAGATCGTGGATTTTGTGACATAGTTGCAAATGTTAATGTTTGGTTTTCATGAACGAAACAAAGAAAGACAAAACCAAGAATCTTAAGAAACCGCTAACTTTGTTGCCTCGTTCTGGTAAAGAATACCTGTCAAAATGAATATTGTGATCTGATCTGGCAGACAGTGTGGTCAGAACATGGTGGCCGGCTGTCAAAACGAGGTTCGTATAATGACAGTACCTACATTCAGCACGGAACGTATACTAAAAGGGGTTAATTTGTATAAGATATTTATAAAGCTATCGAGTTCTATGGAGAAGTTATTAATAAATACTTACATGAAGTTTTCGGTTACTAATACTATCGATTATAAAACTAATTACATTTAAAAACTGTATTTTCCTAACTAGTGCGGAAAAGTAAACTTAAATTTCTCTTTTTAAGGCACTTGTTATGAAAAAAGTCGTTCGATACACGTGTATAAACTTCTTTTTAACTTTGGTGATAGTTGCCCTCGTTTCACTCGGGCTCCGATTTTCACCCTCGTCGAAAAATATTTTTTTTGCACTAGCATCGAAATGTACTATTCTGTTGTAAAACTAGAATGTCCTTCAGTGCAATACTAATTATTACTATCCAATACGTCTCAGTCAAACATCGACACGGCGATATCGGCTATCATTGTAGCCATATCGTGCCTGTGGCTGGTAAAATATGTGAATTGCTCCGATTTGAATTCAATTATTTCGGTATTTTTATACATGTATGAATATAGATTCAAAAGTAAAATGCTTAGAACCCATAGAGCGATTAAAAACGACACAAAGTAAAGTTAAAAAAATATTGTAAAAGCCATCTCCACACTCCACATCACTTAGTCACAAAACATAAACCTGGCAACATTTGGTGGGACCGCGAAAGTGGTCGCCATTGTTTGACATACAAACCACTACACGTAATCATGTCATTATTGATTTTTACTTTGTTGTGGAAATAAATTATCGTGACCACTTTCCATTGTACACCAAAATAGAGACATTCAATTGAAAATAATTTACGTTTATAAAGATATCATGTCCGTACGAATAGTATGAATATTTTTTTCATAGTCAGCAGTTACGTAGTAAGAGCTCCGCCTAATAGCACAGCTGTCGCCATGATGGTACCTATACCAATTTTTTTTTTAACTTACATGGAACTTTAAATGTAATTTTAAAAGGGACAAAATACACAATAATCAAGTTCAAACTTCATCTATCAGGCCTTAAAATATTTAAAGCTTAAATATTTACAAGAAATTGCAATAAGGATAAGATGCCTTTTTTAGAAAGCTACAATCTGACGTCACTGTCGGTCTATAATTTTTTTATGCCCACCATTCACCATACTCAGACATATCGATTAACAAACATACAAAAAAACAGTCGAATTGAGAACCTCTTCCTTTTTTGAAGTCGGTTACAAACAGAAACTGTGCGTCACTGAACGTGTGACCAAGAGAAATCACAGTCATATTGTTAATAATTTACATGAAAAGCGGATGACAGATTAAAGTAGGCATTATGCATAATCTGTGAATTAAGGGTGCCAAATTAATCGACGGGGATCGACGCAGTCGAAAAAAATATTATATCAACGGCATAACAGTCAAAAATTCGATGTCGCGGTTGCCGAGCCGATAATTGCCGATCCGTGCCGACTGACGTCTTTTTCGCTCTTATGCCGTCGACATAAAGCGTTTTTCGTCCATCTTAAGCCGATTCCGCGTCGATAAATTTTTGGAGACCCATCATCATCATCATCATCAGTCTATTTTCACTGCTGGAAGGCCTCTCCTCTAACTATGCGTATAGACGCAGTAGGAGGTGTCCAAATGGCCATAATCGCCACGCCGGGCAAGCGGATTGGCGATCCCAATAATGTGTCCACTATGATGACGCTGCTGCCCATCATCTTTTTTTATCAAATAATGGTCAGTGACCCTTCAATCCCTTAGTCGACTCTTACGACACCCGCAGGAGGAGTTGGGGTGGTGACAAATGTATTATTACTGCCGTCACCACACGGCATACCCAGGTTTTGGAGACCCAGTAAAGGTGCATTCAGACCAAAAGAGCATTCGCTGTTCTATCCCCCGCTCTACGAAATCAACCAATCACGTTTTGTGTAACGATAGAATTTCGTAGACTGGGAGGTTAGAATAGCGAATGTTCGATTGGTCTGAATGCACCTTAATATGTAAAATTAGAACCTAACCGAAGTCCATCGCTCTAAAAAAAAAACAATATAAAGCGTACACACTCACGCATCACCGAACATGTTAAAGATTCATACGGCGCGTGGAACACAATAATTTGTGTCGGAGGAGGGGCGACAGATTGTGCGTCCGGTAATGACAGGCCGCGGGCCGCTTGCGCTTGTCCACTCGCGACCATTCAATGCAAATACGACTGACTACACAGAGAGTACAGACACGGCATTTTAGAAAACATTTTGAGAGCTATTTGTAAACCGGATCATCATCATCATCTCAGCCATAAGACGTCCACTGCTGAACAAAGGCCTCCCCTCTGGACCTCCACATGTACCGGTTAGATGCGACCTGCATCCAGCGTGTCCCGGCGACCTTCATAAGGTCGTCTGTCCATCTTGTGGGTGGACGTCCTATGCTGCGTTTGCCTAGCCGTGGTCTCCACTCGAGCACTTTTCGACCCCATCGACCATCTGCTCTGCGTGCAATGTGGTCTGCCCATTGCCACTTCAGCTTACTAATCCGGAGGGCTATGTCAGTAACTTTAGTTCGCCTACGGATCTCGTCATTTATGATTCGATCACGCAGAGAAACTCCGAGCATAGCCCTCTCCATAGCTCTTTGAGCGACTCTGAGTTTAGAGATAAGGGCCGATGGTGAAGGACCACGTTTCGGCGCCGTAAGTCATCACTGGTAACACACATTGATTGTAGACTTTCGTCTTAAGGCACTGAGGTATGTCGGACGAAAAGACATCGTGTAGTTTCCCGAACGCTGCCCAACCGAACAACCGGATCTTATAGGTACGTATTGTTTACAAACGTTACTTTATGAAATAATACAAACTTAGAAACTACAAAAAATTACTAACAGTCATCGCAGGAGCGGTCCTTATCGCATTCGGTGCAAAAGTGCTAATATAAGTATAACGCTCGCGGCATTACCACGTTCAGAATCACGTCATGGACAGCCTTTGCACTAAAAACGACTCGGAGTGGAGCGGGGTCGTCTCCAAAAACGACTCGGCGCGGGGGTCGTTTCCAAAAAACGACTCGGAGCGGGGTAGTCTTCTAACTAATCTAACAATCCTTCTGACAAGCTTTACTGAAATTTACAGCGAGGACATAATTGAGGATAATGATCTAGACTAATTTTGTAGTAATTGGCTAGAAAATCATGAAACCTTAATAATTCAGCAATAGGAAAATGCCTTCGACTAGGTACAGTCACGTCTAATAATATGTATACATTTCGGAACGTATGTCAAAGGCATAAGGATCAAAATCGTATACATATTATTAGAGCCGACCGTACCTGACTGTTATGGAGATCAATAGGACAGAATAGATTTCTAATAAAATGTTGACAATCCGCATCTCTGTAGTCGCATGTACCATCAGTCCGACGGTATGGCCGGTCCGTCCTTATTTGGTTTCATCAAAGCAAGAATTCAGCGTCAGAGAAGAAACCAAAAGTCAAAATGTTTCGACAATAACAAATCATAGAACATAGAAGTCGCACTGAGAACCACGCACGTAGCCTCTCTCTCACACCTGTAAATTCGAACGCAAGTGTGACAGGAACGCCGGTGGCCTTCTGACCCCGAACGTTTAACCTCCGCCTCTGCCCGTACGCAGCTCTGCGCGGTCACTGATGACAGGCCGGCCCACGCACGCGCTCTGATCACACCTATCGCGCCATTCATACACGTTTTAGGGTTCCGTGGAGATGGTTCCCAGGCCTGATATTGAGAACTTCGAAATTCGTAAATATAGGGAATTTGTCTTGTTCTCTCCAACGCAGCCGTCAGTATAGTGACAGAGACCAATGCTAGAAATTCAAAATTCGCGGTAGGGCCTTACATTCTCTTGTTGGCGGAGTAGAATGTATCCAGCTCTCTCTGTCCAACGCTGGTCTATAGTATAAGTACTCTGATGGTATGCATAGTATGGTAATGCTTAAGTTCCTAGTCTTACCCCTTTACTCCCTTCCCTTTCACTCTTGGGAACATATTGGTAAGGCCGAAAGGGACAAACAATATTTCGCGGCTTAACTTAGCAAAGTTAGCAGACGTTTACGAATTTAAGGGGGTTAGAGAATAGCTGATTAATTATTGTATTGTAGTAGTTCTTTATTGTCATCAACTCACGCTTGACCACTGCCCGTTATCGTTCGTGAGTGGGAAGTTTTATTTCGTCGTGCCGGCAAAGCTCGCTTTTATATCAGATCAACTATTTGAAACATTACTTATTTAAATGATATAAATTTTTCTGTTAATATAGACACATAGTTTCAGTATTTTTTTTGTCACTAATACAAATTCCTGTAGATGTTCGTATTCAAAGATATTGAATAATTTAATCATGAGCTTACCATAAGGACAGTACCGGCCTATACCTCTATGTTGGGAAGGACTCGCTGCAAAACGGTCATCTTGGAGGTGGAATCTTTGATTGCTTGCTAACCTTGGATGAGAAACGTCAGGTTAAAAAACTCAAACCCAAACCCTCATACGCATATAAATAGGACGCAGCCGGTCAGCTCTATTGCCATGAGTGCGAAAGAGTTTTTAAGATTAAGTTTTCCCTAGCCAGCCACATCAGGGCTCATGAAAGGAGAAATCCGTAATTTCTATGGTCGGCGTCATCGAAACTGATGTGGAGGACTATAGATATATAACTTTACATGAATTAAGTGTCTAGGACTTTTTTACTAAGCCACTCGATGCCCTGGGTGTACCTACCATACTTGAGGGAATATTTCCAAAAGTCAATTTAATATTGAGGTTCAAAAAATAAGTTAATATTGACTGTCTGATTTTTTATCTATTTAAAATTTCATATTGCATATTGCAATTAACATAGTTTGTAAGAGTTTTCAGGTGCTATGTTAATTGCAATATGCAATATGAAATTTTTGCCTGATTTAAATAAATGTTATGGAATTTTGTGGTTCGAAATACATAATTTTTTTTATGTATTTGTTTATATACTGCTACTAAGTAAAGTGAGGTACTAAAGTACCTAGGTAAAGATGTAGTGCTTTTTTTTCCTCCGTATTTTCACAAAATTTATATTTCTGTCTCATTTACTTTCAGTGCAATGGATACTGAAGTTAATTGTGACAGCAATGTGAATTTGAACGTTTCCGTGGAAAGTCGAAGGAAAAGGATTTTGCACTATATCTCTGTTGTCTAGTACAGAGATATAGTGCAAAATCCTTTTCCTTCGACTTCATCATACATTTTAGACTTTTGTCGAAGTGAATAAAGTCCACAGCCCGGCCAATTATTGCCACAACTCAAAATGCCGTTGCAAATTTCTCAATCACCAACAAGACGTGAACCGCATCGTCATTTTAAAACAAAACAACACATGCAGTGAAAGGTTGCATACAAAACAGCATTACCATAAGGTCCGTCTTGGCCAGTATGCTAATAGGGGCATTCGAAATGTCATAACATTGCGTTGATGACTGTACACTTCTGCGGCCACTCCCTGTCCCCAAATATTCAATGGGTCATTCATGGACCTTATTCATGTTTAAGTCATAGACAAGATTTGATTTTGATTTAGTTTTGTTGGTACATCCGGAGACCGAGCGGTCATTGTGTTTTATTTGGATTTCGTCTACGAACGAATAAAACATGGAAGCTACACGCCATACTAAATGGGCTCTCAAAATCGGTCCTGAAATTTCGTTGACAAGTGTCATCCCCTCTTCCATACATCACGCTATTAAAAATTCTACATTGTCCTATAGAACTTAAACCGCTATTTCAAAATAGTTGTGATTAGTCCATCAAAGTTTTGATTGGTTATATTCAAATTATATTTGCCAAAGATGTTGCACTGCACCGACATATGTGCGGTGTTATGAAAAGCGCTATGTCCTGCCTATATCGGTGCCTAGGTAAGTATAGCTGCAAATTTAAAGTCAACAGTGAGACAGATATGAATACGACCGTCATCGATATTCATTTCTTTTCATTTACAATATTCAACTGCCTGTGCAACAGCCAAAGATTTGTAAACTGGGGGCTATCTTGATCTCTTGATAGCGATTCAGATTAGGTCCTAAACTGAATCGCATTAGTAGATCGTGGCAGCCCCCCTGTAACAACTTAAGTAAAACATATTATTAATAGTCTTGTATAAATATCGCTGTTTCAAAGACAAGTCAACAGGATTAATTCACCTTTGTATATTCTTTTTAGCATATAGGTACTCGTATAATATTACTACGAAAATTTAAAGTGATGGAGTTTTAATCTCACAAGTCGCGGGATTGCACAGGTAGCGGCCATGTGTGTAGGTCCGTCCATAAAAACTCATTAAAAAACCTCATTGTGCGGCCTTTGTCCAAACTTTTTTCACCTTTTATGCCTTTTTGCAAGGAAAAAACGGTTTTATAAGATCTCAAAGGAAACGATGCGAATGATTCCACGTTTCATGTTTCTTTGAGTTTTTTTTACGGTCTATTCCTACGCCCCCGGCATTGTTGGCTTCTATCGATCTAATCTCCTTTTGATAGACCTCCTTAGCTCGATGGACCCCTATTGTCCACTAGTTTTTGAGGCGCGTAGGAACATTCAATTTGGGGCTGGGAAAGAGTTGATGGATGGATGCTGCATGGGACTGATAATTTATGTTTAATTTTATAGGTAGATTTCATAAAATTACGTAAACTTTATTTCTTGTAATGAAAACGTGGTGCACTAATAAATATCTGAAATATGGCATTCAGAAAAATTTTAAGGTGAAAAACTAATTCAAACATGTCTGAACATCGCAGAAGTTCGTAACAAAATTTTACGAGAAATACCTGCAAAATGATTTCTCCGGAATATCATCAAAAAACAACGTGACTCTACCGTTACGACCTGATAAGTGACACGCATACGAGTCTGAAATTTTTTAACAAACTTGAACTTTCTGATGAAAAAATATTTTAAAAATAAAAATAAAACCGCCTTCAAAAATTCCCCGAACTAAAAAGTTAAAAATAATTTTGGCTCCTACTTCTTAGGATTTCCTACCCAAACCTTTAAACCTTTTACCCTATTCATTGAAATAAAACATTATGGCTAGGTACCTTACAGATTTCTTAGAAGTCGGTGCCAAGCCGAATACGTTCATAGGTATATATTAGATAGAGCTTTGTAACTTACTGTCACTCCGATTACGCTTTTATCAACAGAATGGTCTGCCTCGGTCATTTTCATGAAAGCATAACCGGAGTGACAGTAAGTTACAAAGCTCTATCAAATACATATAAGTACTCGCGAAGTGAACATATTTGGCTTGGCACCGACTTCTAAGAAATCTGTAAGGTACCTAGCCATAATGTTTTATTTCAAAGAATAGGGTAAAAGGTTTAAAGGTTTGGGTAGGAAATCCTAAGAAGTAGGAGCCAAAATTATTTTTAACTTTTTAGTTCGGGGAATTTTTGAAGGCGGTTTTATTTTTATTTTTAAAATATTTTATTTTTTGCTTTTTAGTAGTGTAAATATAAAATCGTTATTCAGTATGCTCTAAATACTTATAATTAGAATGTACTGCACTGTAGTAGGCCATAAAACCTGAACTGGCGAACTTATATGAATACAAAAACAATTTCAAAGGTAACAGACTTAGCATGCCAATATTATTTGAAGAATCACTAACCGCTAACCGACATGTCATAACTACTAAGCAAACACTTGAATAGATCTCGAAAATGTATGACATTTGTTATATACAAAGAATGATCCTCCAACCCCTAATCGTTAAGGAGTTATTCTTTTCATCATCAGCTCACCAACATGAGACTATGACCACCTAAAGGCAAATACTCGAGTAGCCTCCAAAATATATGAAATATGTTATATGTAAAGAATTATCCCCCAACTCCTAATCTCCAAGGAGTTGTACCTTACATCATCAGCTCACCAACATGAAAGGATGACCACCTAAAGGCAAATACTCAAATAGCTTCCAAAATACACGAAATATGTTATACTTAAAGAATTATCCCCCAACTCCTAATTGCTAAAGAGTTGTACCTTCCATCATCAGATCACCAACTTAAGATGTTCATGACTAGATGCAAATACTTGATTAGTCTTCGAAAATAAATGAAAAATGTCATGTGTGCCTACAACATTTGAAGAGTTCCCTCGATTTCTCCAGGATCCCATCATCAGACCAGGATTCGGTGACAATGGGACCAACTAGAAGGTATACCCTTTCAAACAAAAAAAGAATATTTCAAATCGGTCCACGCGTCTTCGAGTAATCGGGGAACATACATAAAAAAAAAAAAAAGATTTCGACGAATTGTAAACCTCCTCCTTTTTGAAGTCGGTTAAAAACCAAACCTATCGCTTTAAGCATGGGAAATAGTAGTAGTTTCAGATTTGGGCGACTGCATTTTACAAGTTTGTTACAATCCCATGACTTTAAGAAAAAACATTTACCGTTAGGACACGAACGCTTTTTGCATAAATCATCTCGAGGCTGCAGACTTATTGGTCCCTTTTCGGAAACTGTTTTTGTGGCGTACGGAGATTGTTTTATGTTTTGTATCACGTATGTGGTTAGTTATAGGTCAGGCAGTGGTTCAAGATTTTTGACGCGATAACATAAAGGTAAAACGTAATGGTTATGAGGAACCGTACTTACATACTTGGAGTGAATTGGAATAGAATAATTGGTACTTTTATACGTTTTTCTAGGAATTAGATTATTACTTAATTTTTTTTTTATGTTCCCAGTTCGAATATAACCAGGTTTATTATTTTTCACAAAGTAATAGCTAGATGGATCTTCAAATTACGTAGAATAAACGACGAAAATGTAACTATTAAGTATACTATACATAAATCAAAAAACTTATCCAGACATTGGAAACCATATGGGTTTTTTTTATCGTACCGAAATTAGAGCAAAAGACGAGACGGGGTGCCCTAGCGGTTGGAGCACTCGTTTTGTGTAGCCGTTTTCTGGCGATTGTAAACCCAGTAACACAGAAATAACATTTTTGTTTTACTAATTTAAATTATTATACACTTTAGCACTGCCATTAATACAAAAGTTTGAATACCGCGTACCCCATCATAGGTATCCAAAACTTTTTGTCTCTCCGAAAAATTAAAAATCATTAGTGTACCCAACATGTGTCTCGATACCATCGACCATAGGACACGGAGATTATTAAAAACGAAGTTTATAGACCGTCGCAAAAAATGTCCCGTGACGCTGACCGCCGTAAATTGGTGTTTGTCTCTGGTTATCTTGATTTTTGTATGAAATATTACAAATTGGTTTGTGTTGATTCTGCAACCGCATACCAATAGTTTATCTGTTTCTTTTTATATCGGCTGCTTTAAGACTACTTAAGCAAAATAACGAAATTTTTGTGGTTAATTTTAAACATGTTAAATAACTTACTAAACTGAAAACACTCATGATACTTTGTGTAAAAAATATTTATAAAAAATTGCTACTTGCATGTTCAGGCAGACTTTCGGTCTTTTTAACCTAGTTTCTGATTTGAAGGTCTAATATCTGATAATTCTAAGTCATTCTAAGGTCGTCATTAAAAGACATTGCGGACAGTGTAAACAAAACGTTTGTTTACAACGTAAATTCTAAGAGTTTATTAAATAATACTTTTGTAGTTTTATAACAAGTATTTGTTTCTTGGTCATGGTTGTTTCTTATATACTTAAAAATGTACATGTATCCATCTATCATAATATAATATC